>JACXGM010010991.1:7420-25700 GCA_016801145.1 Umbra pygmaea | reverse complement strand
AACGCTATAAAAGCCTATTGCGGTGCTTGCGTCACTCCCTTATCCCTCCTACCAGTTCCTATGGCCACTTGACCAGTGCGAATGCAAATAGCAAAACCTGTTTTTGGGGAGAGTAGTTAGTAGAACTGTTTAGAAGTGGACTGTTCCTATAACTACGTTCCTGTAACTACTTGGTCGGAAAGCGGCTATTGTCAGAAAATTCAGACTTGCTTTTTTAACTTCACACATCCATAGCGCCTTAACAAAAAATACTGTCTGTATATTTATTATTCTTAACAATTAACTTTTGTACAAATGTAGGCCACTGACAAATGTAAAAAAAAAATAAAAGCCACTCAGACATTTGAGTTTACACAAACATCAAAGGAAAAGTTCAGGAATTAAATATAATTGATAAAGACATCTAAAGATTGATATTGATAAACATCTTGAACAACTTACCCCATACATGTTTTAACTTGAATGAATGAATGAAAGATTCCTCTGAAATTGTATTTTTTTAAGCTGAAAAGCTCTAAGTATAATTGCTGGAACTATATTCAGAAAGACAATGTGTTCCGAATGTAATTATCTCCATTTCTAATTCATTATGTTCACCAAGGAACTGTATTTTCATTCACATGTGCCACCTTCCATGTGTCCCATAACAAGGTTGAAGTCGAAGGCTGCACGTGTGCATGAAAGTGTGCCAAGTTGTTACAGGCATTGGTGCAACACCCAACAGTGTATCTCATATGAAAGTCTCTTTCCACTGCAGAGTCCGACAGCGTGCCAGGAGACGGGACACCACAAACTCCCAACAGTGAGTACATTGATGTTTATACACATGGATGAACATCCACAAAGGAGTGTTCATACATACATTTAAATGTAGCTACAAATCATAGGATTCTTTCTGTATATTGTCTCATGCAGGTTTTCTTACACTTAACACCTTGTAAAAAAATGATTTTTTGTTTCAACTTATTATGACTAGTCAACTAGTTGCGTGGCCATTTTCAAGCCAGGAGTACTTGTTAAGTTATCCTAGCTCCAATAGACCTTGACTACTTAGACTGTTAAGTCCACTTCACCATTTTGTCAGTATGATCAATCCATGTCAAACCACATCGGTGGTCTTATCAATGAATGGATATTTTTCTGACTTTGAAATCAGTTCATTATCAATCATGCCTCATGTCACAAGCCGTGTAATAGAAATACAGAAATGTACTTTTATTTCTTTAAAAAATTATATTGCATGTTGTGGAATCATCTTAAAACAAAAACAAATGTTGTATTACCCACAATGCACTAGAAATATTCAACATTGTACCGGTAGTTATCATAAAGTGTCATTTTTTATCAACACAACTATCATTTTGCTTTAGTTGATTTCACTGCTTAGACCTGAATGGAACATTCCATGGATATACTATGATTTGAATTCTAACTTGATTTTGTTAAGATGATAACATAGTCATCATAGCTTGCATTTTTTGTCAATGCAACTGTAATCTTGCTTTAGTTATTTTGATTTATTGTTTCTGTTTTTAAAGTTGCGTGAACACATTGTGTTGTGTGACCTGAACTCAATTTTATTTTTCTATATTTTGATTGGGTTGAAGTCAAATCTTCATTTAGTTGACTTGGCTAGATGTGTTATTTTGACTTCAAAAACCTTTTTTACAGTTCAGAAAGGAGAAATAAAATCAACAAACATTTAATGTCTTTTTAACTTATTGCAGGGTTCCAGAAAACACTTTCTACTTAAGGCCACTGATTAGGTGACAAAATATTATCATTGAATCCTAATTTATTAGGTGCTGTACAGGTATATACATGTCTGGTCAAAAGTTTTAGGATGCGCAGCTATTGACATGTTTTGAAATTGATATCTTCATTCACCAATGTGGCATTATATTGATAAAAAAAATAAGTCAACATGATCACTGAATTCATGGATGCTGAAATGTTGGCTTTGCAGTTGTCTGTAACCAGAGTTGGGATTGCTATAATCCGATTACTTTTACAATTGTAGAAGTAACTTTTAAAAAGTGCCCAACTCTGTAACTAGTTAATAAAAATCAGTCATTTCATACTCGTTGTATTTCTATCAAAAACATTGGGTGTCCTTGTTGAGGAATGATTTTGATTAGTTATTTTAAGAAAGGAGTTAAGACATTTGAATTTAATAAAGTATTATATGTTGCTATTACATCGTTTTTTGGACAACTGTGGACAATTAGATAATAATAATAATAATAACCTTATATAGCACCTTTCATACAAGGAATGCAGCTCAAAGTGCTTTACATCAATAAAGTCAAATAAAGTGGAAGAAATTTGCATCAATAAAAACATAGTTAAATTGAAAGCATAAAAAGCATAGAGAAATTTGCATCAATAAAAACATTTACATCAGTAAAAGACAAATAGTTAAATTCAAAGCATAAAAAGCATAGAGCACATTTGCAGGCAGTCAAATAGAAATATACTTAGTTAAATGCTATAGTGAAAAGATATGTTTGGTTCAGATACTAGATGGTTCATCCCAAGTTCTTTTTTTATCTTGATATAAGCTATTGACAATGTTTCGCAGCCAATAGCAACGACATGACAATGCTAAAAAGTATGAATTACACACCAATTTTTTTATCCTCCCTCTAAAAATACAATTTAATTTACCAAAACTAACTACATTATTGCTATTATAAAACAGTTATCAATACCATTAGATACCAATGCCATTCTGGTTTTAAACCAAATGTAGGGGCGTTGTCATTTTCCATGGATTGAGAGGGAGCTTGTTTGTAGAATTTATGATTTTAACATTATGAATGGAATTTCAGCTTGATCACATGCTTGGCGCAGTGCATTTCATTTGTCGAGTATTTATAAGATATAATAATCACTAGATCGGGTTCAGAATCTGAACGTGTGTTCCACAGCAAATATGTTTTCATATGTTGAGTTACAAATCTGTCAGCTATGTCAGTGCCAAAACGCAACCAGAAAAGATCTTATTGTTTTTCATATACCTGCAACTCGTAGTGTTTTTAAGCAAACCATTGCAGTATGTTCCTGCAGTCAATAAGAAAAAGTGACCTCAGGTTCAGTGCTGATATCATATTACATTGTTACTTAACTAATATTTTGGTATTTAAGTGTAAGTAGTTTCCATTGACTAGTCAGGTTGTTGTTATATTGTCTATCTAATATTAGGAATTAGATTACTATATAACAAATGTTTAATATATGAACTGCCCCAATTACTTTTCAACCTTATTGCAAGTAGCTGACAAGTTGATGACAATTTATTACATACCCAGCCATTCATGTACAGTTCGCTCTCAGGATACAGTTTGTTTTGTAGAGCCCAGGTCTTGTAGAGCTCAGTTATACCCGTGCCATTGACAAGACAGGCACATTGCACCGAATGTAGTGCTAGAATTTTCCCGAGGTCCAGTTAACCTCTGATCCATAGCTCACCATTTCTGGGGAATTGCTTACACATGAGCGCCAACGAAGTTCGTGTATGTGCCCCCCGACTTCCGCACCTCTGATTTTATCCCGCACAAACATTCCACTTAAATTGTTTTATCCTGCACATGACCTTGTATTACCTCGTATAAACACTTGGTGTTTCAATTGTGAACACGTCTCATTTTGAAGGATTGTATATCCATTCACAGGGTACCAGTGTATTGATATGGGTCTGCCAACCCGGTCCTATTATTTAAAGTCTGTTATCTTAAGTAACATTCTTCTCCCATTGAAAGGTAATGTTCAGAAAACTTTGAAGGAGAAACGTAGCTCTCTCTCTAGCTAACTCCAAGCAGATTTGTATTCATTGTTACAGTAGTTACGGAAAGTATTCAGAAAAGTATTTCACTCTTTGTTTCATTGCAGCCATTTGATAATATCACAAAAGTTCATTTTATTTCTCATGAATGTACACTCAGCACCCCATCCTGACAGAAAAAAACAAATGTAGAAATTTGTGCAAATTTATTAAAGAAAAACTGAAATATCACATGGTCATTAGTATTCAGACCCTTTGCTGTGACACTCATATTTAACTCACATGCTTTCCATTTCATCTGATCCTCCTTGAGATGGTTCTACTCCTTCATTGGAGTCCTGCTGTGTTTAATTACACTGATTGGACTTGATGAGGAAAGGCACACACCTGTCTAAATAAGACCTTACAGCTCACAGTGCATGTCATAGCAAATGAGAATCATGAGGTCGAAGGAACTACCCAAGGACCTCAGACAGAATTGTGGCAAGGCACAGATGTGGCCAAAGTTACAAAAGAATTTCTGCAGCACTCAAGGATCCTAAGAGCACAGTGGCCTCCATAATCCTTAAATGGAAGAAATGTGGGACAACCAGAACTCTTCCTAGACCTGGCCGTTCAGCCAAAATGAGCAATTGTGGGAGAAGAGCCTTGGTGAGAGAGGTAAAGAAGAACCCAAGGATCACTGTGGCTGAGCTCCAGAGATGCAGTAGGGAGATGGGAGAAAGTTCCACAAAGTCAACTATCACTGCAGCCCTCCACCAGTCTGGGCTTTATGGCAGAGTGGCCTGACAGCAGACTCTCCTCAGTGCAAGACATGTGAAAGCCTGCATAGAGTTTGCCAAAAAACGTTTGCAAATATTTCTACATTTCTGTTTTCCTGTCAAGATGGGGTGCTGAGTGTACATTAATGAGAAATAAAATGAATGTGTGTGCATTGGTCTCTTGAGACAATGTTAATAAAGAATGAAAATGGTCTACTAGTGGGTTTGCTTGGTGTCCTTGGAAAAGATAACATTTGCTGGTTTGCTACATTTAAAAAATCTAATTTCCTGCACAGGGCACTTGCTCATTTGCACACCAGCAGGATGCTGTTGTAACTGTTCCTTTTGTAACAACAACAACTCTGGAAAATAAGAAATATTATACTTAATTTTGAAGGTCGCACTGATGCAACCAAATATTAAGTGTACAAAATGCAGCTGTTTGGATGCAGCCTGGAGGAAGGTGGCATCCGCATTTTAGTCCGGATGCATAGTTTGTGCATAGAATATAAACAATCTAGTAGAATGGGTGTCTTACCACAGTTTGAAACCTGATGGTGTTTTCTGAGCTTTGTAGTTATTTCTTTACCTAACATCAGGCAAAGAGTCCCAACCAAAGTGTGTGACTGTATGGTTTGCTAAAGTAGAAAAAGTACATTTGCCAGAGCTGTCAATCAAACCAGAGCTGTACAGTGACATCTAATGAGTTTGCAGTGTGGACCCAAACTCTAGAGACATCAAGAGAAAATATGAACCTAGACACTGCTAAGAAAGTATAGAGCAGTGACCCATTTTAGCACAACGGCGCCTATATTCTGAAATGTTTTGATCCCAGAGGCCTAAATAGTCATACATATCGCTTAATATCGCACACTTTATTTTTCTCTATTCTCACTGGGATATCTCTAGGCTCTAGATAGGACTGTCTGCTAAATTGCTAACATTTTTAAATGGATTTTTTAACCCCAGTGCCGGCCCAAGCCTTTTGGGGGCCCTAAGCAGAATTTGATTTGGGGGCCCCCTCCTACCATGCGGAGTCACCTGTGCACTCGATCCTGTTGGCCACAGGGCCCCAAGCAGCCGCTTAGTTTGCTTATGCCTGGGGCCGGCCCTGCCTAACCCTTCTTTCTTCTTGTTTCTGAAACAAATTGATGTTCCGAGCTAGGCAGTGATCAGCAGGATGTGATGTGATTGAATACCTGTGTGTGCCACAGCCCAGACAGTCTCTGTGTGTCCGAATGCAGATAGCTTCCGCTACTCCTGTGATATCTGTGGGAAGAAGTACAAGTACTACAGCTGCTTCCAGGAACATCGTGACCTGCACGCCGTGGACGGTAACTGATTGCTCTCTCTCCTGTTATTGCATTCCAACAAGCCCTTTCTATTTGTTAAACTTCCCTCTATCGGTGTCAACTTTGACATTCTGAGAAGGTGTGGATTTCATATCTTTCTCATTGTAACTGAATGTTGAGCTTTACTTCCACTCACAGCTACTGTCTTAAATAAACCAACCTGTGTGAATGTTTGACCTTATTCACTTTCTGGTTCTTTCCATCCACCTCCTTTCCCCTTAGACCCATATGAGCAGGTTGTTCTAGGACCTGTGGAAGACCTGAAGGAGGAGGAAGCTGTGGAACCGTTCCAAAAAATAGGACCAAGTAAGGCTTTGCTGCATGCTGTTTTTACTATTTGGCAGAAAAGTGGTTAGCAATTTTCTCTCTGAAAATAGATGTTGGCATTACTATGTAGGCATTTATTTCCAATTTGTGGCCATTTCAGTTTTTAATGTATTTGGCTATGCATATACACTGTACGTTTCTCTGGATTAGAGTGTATTGTGAATGACAATTGCATACTTGCCAACCTGTATGCATTTTGCGTCGCATGTACGCAAATTCGAAGTGCGATGTTTCGAAAAACCTACAAATGCTAAAATTGTATTTGGCAGTGTTTGTTAATTTAAACTAATGTTAGTGCTGAGCCAGGCACTGGATTCAGGTTAGGGAAAAATAAATTCTTCACCTGCATCTCCCACCTTGCTCTAGCTAGCTTGTTATCGTGATACAACACACTCGAGCTGAAGTCAAACATGGAAGGTCTCCAACTCGTCCTTTGACAATGACCCACCACTGATGCGTATAAAATAATGGTAGGGACAAATTTTTTTGCCAAGTACACGTTTGAAAATGTTACCTGTTAGGGGCTACTCGAGCACAGCTAACCAACATTGTCATAGCTAGCCTTACTGCTGATTACTACTGCATCTTAACGACAAAGGTAGCTAGATAGAGTAACTAACTGGAGTATTCAACTGACCTGCAAGGTACGCAAGCTGCTATTTGTAAAGCTGCTGACTGTCTACAATTGTTTAATCCAAACACTTCATGTCTGAGCGGGTTGTGTTGGGGCCCCAGAGTTTGTTCAGCAATTTCTAAAACAACGATTGCTGTTTACGTAGACTGAGGACAAAGGACAGATTATCCTAGAACAACAACAACCATAAAACCTTGTATTGTGTGCAGACTGTGGTGAGCCAAGTAGCGTACTAGGTTAAAGTAGACACTGGCAAACAGAATTTAGGGACCGTGGCTAAGGAATAACCTATTTTTGCTGCAGCATCTGTCCCCAGAACAGGAAATGGCCTTATTTAATTGCCCTAACCTCTAGTAATGTTAATAAGAACAGTCCCTAATGGTGTGTTTTCAATCATTCTAATTCTATGGTTAAAATTGCCATTGAATATACATTTGATTTTAGGCTTTAGAAGGCCCTCAGACAAGATATTGCAGTTATTATTTTTTGGTTGTTGAAAGACAAGCAATGGGAAAAGGCCGCAATAGTGTACAGTCAGTGTATTTAATAAATTTGTAATTTATTTAAAGTTTGCATATAGTTGTTTTGGGCTTATTATGTTTTCGGAATGCCCACTTTGAGTGGTGTGGACCACCACAATACACTGTGTTTGCGCTGAAGTGGTACTCCTAAAAATGTCAAGGTTGGCAGGTTTGCAAAAGTTTGTACTGGTTAGATTTTCTGACTTATTCTATGTCCAATATAAATAATATTTTCAGTAAAATACCAAAAATCCATGATTATAAGAGGTATAGTTGTGCTCAACAGTTTGCATACCCCTGGAGAAATGGTAATAGATGTACTGTACCATTCTTAAAGAGAACAGGAGTAAGCACTATATTTGTGTTTGTTTGTCATGGGATTCGTATTCAAATGTAGGTCATTACAGAATGGCACAGTCATAAAAAAACATGGTAACAAAGAAAGTAATGAAATTACCCCTGTTCAAATGTCTGCATACCCTCAGTTCTCAATATTGCCCCATTTAGCATCAATGACATTAATGCAGTCTTTTGTGATTGATGTCTGAGGCCCAGAGTTTTTGCAGGTGTTATAAACTGCCTGTTCATCTTGGCAAACTGCCTCCAGGTCATGCAAAGTCTTTGGTCGTCTTGCATGAACCACACGTTTGAGATCTCCTCAGAGTGGCTCAATGATATTAAGTTCAGGAGACTGATGGCCACTCCTGAACCTTCATTTTTTTCTGATGTAACCACTGGAGGGTCAACTTGGCCTTATGCTTATGGTCATTGTCATGCTAGAATGTCCAAGAGCATCCCATGCGCAGCTTTCGTGTAAAAGAATGCAAATTGTCTGACAGTATTTTGCCATAAATTTTCACACGGTTCCCTGTGCTTATAGAGGTCACACAACCCCAAAACAGAGCCACCACCATGCTTCACAGTGGGGAGGGTAGTTTTTTCATTATAGGCCTTGTTGACCCTTCTCCAAACATGGCGCTTATGGTTGTGACCATACAGCTCTATTTTAGTCTTGTCACTCTAAATTACACTTCGCCAGATACTGTGAGGCATGTCAAGGTGTTTTCGGGCATATTGTAACCAGTCTTTTTTCAAGAGATCCCAAAATATTCCACTTAAGTGGTTGAACAGTACTGACATGGCATTTGCAAGGCTTTGGATATCTTTTTATTAGAGGTCGACCGATATGGGTTTTCTCAGACCGATGCCGATCTTTTGAAATCAGGGTCGGCCGATGGCCGATATCTGCTGCCGATTATTTTTGGCCGATATTTGCTTGTTTGTAACCTCTATTTGAAAGATAAATCTAACACTAAATAGTACTTAAGATACAACAAATTTCTCAACAAAAATATTTATTGAACACTTGAACACCAATCTGCACTTGTATACTTACATTAAACATGTATAATGTAAAAACATATATTGTATACATAAACAAAACGGGTAAGAACTAAGAAAAAAAACTTCACTTTGACAAATAAACTTTTAAATGAAAAAATGAAGTTTTGTGCACTTATACAAGAAAAACTGCAGCATTTATCCAACATCTGAGAACAATAAAATAAATTGACCATTTTAACAATAGTAGCAACCAGCTTTTCTTTGTTTTAGGTCTAAATAAAAATGTATACAGTAACACTCGAACACAAACAATCTTAATGGAGCTTCAATTCTGCTACTTAATCATTTAAAATAAAGTCTTGAAGTTACTAAGTGAATAAAAAGTTAGCGGCATCAGATAATCAACGTAAGTACAATTGACTTAGCAGCGCCATCTCCTCATTTCTGGAGAAGGGTCCACCTGCGGCTTGGGCGTTCCCGTTATGACACAATAACGCCCATTGGGCGTTCCTGGTAGCGTTTCATCAACCAATCGTGTTCGCGAGGTCAAATCCAGATGGACACTGTGTGTGTTTTGTTCTCCATTGCAGCAGGCAATTTTTACTTTGTATCAGTAACTATTTGCGTTACTGTTGAAAAGAATGTTGCTATATTTTAAATAATTTGGATTTGAAGGCATCAGTGTTTTTGGTCACTCGACACACAGCTTTGATGCGTGTGTCGTTGTGAGATGCTTCATTAGTTGCTTACAACGGATGTCAACAATGTTTTCGCTCCTGAACATAATGGACAAATTACATGCACGTTTTTTCCTTTGTCCACAATGCATTTGAAGTAGTGCTTATATCTCCACCTTGAAAATGCCAACTTTTCATCGGATTGCTCCTGACTCGCCATCTCTGCTACTTATTCGAAACCTTGTTTGCTGTTGTGTGTGTGTGTGTGGTGCGTGTGCTGGCATGTGTGTAAAAACACAGTTAGCTAACATGAAACATGACTGCCTTAGCCAAGTACAATCGCCTAACTCATTATTAACCTAACCACTCACTAGTTCTAAACCAGGGGTGCGTTCGGATTACACCGTTTATTCAATCAATGCATAATAACGCAATGCATTTAACACCCAGTAACTGCGTTGTAATGACAGGAAAAGTAATTAAGTTAGATTACCCCGTTACTGGAAAAAATGTTGTTAATGCCAATATTCCAAACACTGATCATTACATTAACCATAAGCCTTAGTTAAACCCTTACTCTAACTTTAACCACTCTGAATGAAACCTTGCTGTTAAGACCATCTAAAATATATTATAAGAACACCTTTTACTGAAATGCCACGTCATGATGCTTCCGAATGAAATACATTAGTTTTAAAATGTGCTGAGAGATGCGAAAAAACGAGAATCGTGTCCGTGTACATGAATCAACAGATTAAAATTGCGTGATTATATCACAAAATGCTGCGAGTTTGCGTTAGTTAGTAACCTCATGCCTAACCTTAACCGTAAATGTTGTAACAAATTTAATTAGAACGCTATGGAATGTGTTCCGGGGCGTTCCGGTTTGCGAAAACGGGACCTCCCACCATCACGAGAACGACCATGTGTGGATGATATTGCATTTCTGAGGGAAGGAACATTTTTAAACAACAATACACAAAGAAATGAGCCACAGAGATGAGCCACCACTTGTTATTTTTGTCTGATCTTCCCCTTTCCAACGGTACCAAGCTTCAGTTGCTAGCATGTAGGGTTCACCCACCAGAGCGTCAATTGACTTTGAAGGGTTAATCGGCTTGATATTGGCCGATTTATGTAAAAAATGACCAAAAATCGGCCGATTAATCTGCGTACCGATAAATTGGTCGACCTCTACTTTTTATATCCATATTCAACTTCATGTAGTTCCAGTTCCTTATTACGCAGGTCTTTTGACAGTTATTTTCTTCTCCCCATGGCTCAGTATCTAGCCTGCTCAGTGCATCCCTGTGAGAGCTACCAAACCCATTGATTATTTCTACACAGATAATTGCATTTTAAAATGCCACAGGTGTTGGGAAATTGTAGTGGGGAGGATTTATGATAAGAGTATCATTATTAATATATATTCTTATGAAAAGAGTAATTCACTTTTTTTCTCTGCCCAAATGTGCTAAGAAGATATGATAACAATACTAGAGAGTGTAGTGAGAATCATGTTGATCTTGTTAATAACTTAATATCTCAAAATCTGACTCTGTATGCAGGGTTGCCGCGGGGTCTTAAAAAGTCTGAAATTCTGAACGTCAAATTTAAGGCCTTAAAACATCTTAAAAATTGCCATATTTTCATCCGAGGTCTTAAATTTCATATAGTCAGGTCTTAAAAATGGCTTGACCCTTGTTCATTTCCAGAAACGCTGGCTGCAGAAATAGAAAATATCGAGTTGTAGCC
The DNA here is from genome assembly GCA_016801145.1 of Umbra pygmaea. NCBI lineage: Eukaryota > Metazoa > Chordata > Actinopteri > Esociformes > Umbridae > Umbra > Umbra pygmaea. Next base: position 14,545 of record JACXGM010010991.1, on the reverse strand, counting down.
TACAAAGCGGAGTCATGAATGTTGTCGATGTTAATTAGAAACAAAAGTACTTTTTTCGTTGCACACTGACATTTTTTTAAGGTGCAACAGTAACAAAACCAGCAGTAAGCTGCCCTCAGAACGTTGATTCGGTGTGTTGTAGTTTTTTCTGGGGATACTGATGTTGATACGTACGCAGTGATAAAACTACAAATGCTGTGATAAATGCCTGCCCGCGAAATACATCTGCGTCTCCTCAGAGTTTGTTAAAGTTTGGCTAGGCCTACGTGTGGAAAATGGTGAAGTGTACTTTAAACGAAACATGGCTAGAGCAAAGCGATTTTCGCTATGGTTACAAGCCATACACACCTCTAGGTACGAAGCTGGAGTCACACACTGTGTAACGACTTAATTATGCACAGTCTATCATGCGCATGTAAAAATGCTGCAGGCAAAATGGAAGATAAGATGCATTTAGAAGTGTTCCTTTACTTAATATAATGAAAATAAATAACTTATTTGCAAATATAATTAAAAGACATTGCTTTCTAATCAAATCCAAAAATTCAAATGAAGTATTGCGCTGGTCACCCTCAAAGTCAGACAACGCATTCCAACGCAAGAGACTGCGCAACTCTCGCTCCCGACATCCAAAAACAGGTCAGTGGGCAGCAAAGTGAGAAAATGTAGTTTCTTCTTCCCTAACATGATACATGGTCAACATCAACCCTTCATCCAAGAGTTGAAAAACATAGCAGAGAACTGGAACCAACCACATAGATAGTCACAGTATACTGCTTAACTACTCAAGTCGCCATATAAGTTAACATTAGCCTATTAAGGCAAAAACAATCTTCCTGCCTACTATTGGTAGTCTGAGAAAAAATAGGACTATTCCTGATATTTGGCAAAGTATTGTTTATTGATGATTCTCTGTTTGCCCTCACCACAACTCAATAATTATTAGCAATGAATGTAATAGATATTACATGAATATGCTATTTTTAACAGATTCAGAGCATTGGTGAAAAATAATATAGCTTTTTGTTAACTTTAGCAGATGATAAAGCTATTATGCCTAATTCTACAAAGATTATCACTCATCAACATATGGGGAATTTGTAATATCACATCGGATAGTAGGCTGTAGTACTAAATGTCATAATGTTATTTTATTTCTCAACATTTATATTAATTTTCTGCTGGGTCATTTTAGGGCTAGTGTAGATGTGCACAGTTTTGCAGAACCACTTTCTGGCTAATAGCCTACTTATTTTCTATCCTTTATAAACCAGAGTTTTTGCAACAATTTGTTAAGGTTATATTATTAGATAAACCATGTCTCGGATCTTAAATATGTTTTGATTGATCACAAATAAGATTGTTTAGTAATACTACAAGCTAGAATACATAATCCTCTGCCAGTGTGCATAATTAAATTCTTGACCAATCACAGATATTTTTCGTTATTTTATTGTGCGCTCACTGCGGTATTGATCTTAAAAAGCATTTTGAGTGGCATTAAAAAAGTCTTAGTCTTAAATTTAATGTAATCAAACTTGCAGACACCCTGATATGTATTGCCTTTAAATATGCGAGTAGCTCTGGAATTCCCAACCCGCGTTGCTTGGAATCCCCTAGGTAGCTAGGCTAGTCGCCCCAAGCAGCGCAGTATAATGACCTTTGTTTGGGTCTGTTCACATCTTCGCTAAATATGCATCTATTGGTGGCAATTAGAGTTCGGACCTCGGCACTGGCATGCCAATCAGGAATGCCCCCTTCCAGGTGGCTGAACTGCTGCACCCCACGACCGGTCAGGAATGCTCCCCTTGGTGCCTGAACTGCTCCGGGCCACGCCGATCTGCCAAACTACATTACTTGCTTGAGCCGGTGTTCGAGAACCGCCAGTTACAGCTCCTCGACTCAGTGAGGACAAGTTAGAAACCCGGCCGCTCGCTAGTAATGTGTGTGTGCGTGTTTGACAAGAGCAGAAACCTAATAGCAGGCAGATAATAGGCTAACAATGATTTCCCAGTATCTCCACCTGAGATATTCTTAGGAATAAACTTGGAATGTCGCAAACAGCTCAGTTTTTACTTTAAAATGTTAAAATTACAACTCTTTAACCAGACAATGAAATACAAATTACATACCAAGAATAGTATATGTTCCAGAATCCTGCCCCTTAGGCCTAACAAACTATACATTTTAGTCTAAATAATCTCCTTTAACACACGGCTATGGCCAGAAACTGCCAGGAGTATCATTTAATGATAGTCTTGCAGAACTAAATAAAAAATGGATTTCTATCCTCTCCATTCAGGTGTCACTCTTCACTCTCAAGTCATGTCAAAATGGAATCACATTCTTCTAGCCATAACAATGAGAATAAGAGAACCGGTATTGACAGATTTACATTAATTGAGTTATACATAAACAGACGTAAGATGCCAAATTGCCGTTAACACAATTAACACAATTATTGAAAATTTCTCGCTTTAGGGGGGAGATGTTGGTCTCTGTGGATCTTCACATATCTTTTGGCCAGCCAGCTAGATAAATACCTGTAGAGAGAAACATGACATGTGCAACCTTGTGGTAAATATAATACATTCTCCCTTTATGGGACAACCATAAAAACATCCAATGACACAGTATTTGGTCCAGTGGCTATTGTTACATGAGTAGGTCTGTGTGGTCAAGGGAGGGGGGTTTGATGAATCTGACCCCCCTTTCCCTGTGTCTCCTCTCAGGAAGCCCTTTGTGTTGAGTAGGTGTGAGATGCCAGCCGGCAGTCAGCTCTTAAGATATGCACATTTGTCCTGTAAACCATTTTCTCATTCCACTACAAAATTAACCTTTAATTGCCATTTTTATCTGTGTGTCTGTAACAAAGCCAAACATTCAAGGGTATGTAAACGTTTGATCGGGGCCCTTTGGGTGATTTCTGTTATCAGTACGGTTTGCAAAGTTGTAATTAATGGCTTCATATGATCACTATCCTTACGCAAGTCAGATTTATTGCATGATCAGTCATATTGTCAAAATCAATGGTGATATTTCACAATTTCTGCCAGGGTATGCAAACTGAGAATATAATTTTGCTAACGTTTTGTAATTGCTCTCCACAGAAACGGGCAGCTATGTTTGTGAGTTTTGCGGTAAACAGTACAAGTACTTCAACCCATACCAGGAACACGTGGCTCTTCACCAACCAATGAGTAAGTCATCTCCATGCTTACTGAACTGACTAGTGGTCTGTTGTAATCTAAAACCTCACAAACTAATCTGGGTGATCACCTGTTATCATCAGGTCAATTAAACTGTATACATTATTTACATACATACATACATACATGCATGCATGCATGCATGCATGCATGCATACATACATACATACATACATACATACACACACACACACACACACACACACACACACACACACACACACACACACACACACACACACACACACACACACACACACACACACACCATTAATATTGTTAATGAAATGGTCTGTATCTGTTTGTCTGATCATTCACGTATCGCAGTTAAATTTTCTGGCCCTATTCTGCCTTTCTTTACTGGCCCTTTCAAAAAGTAAAAAGTGCATTAAAAACAATTCCATTAGCACAGCTGCTTACACACGCTGAACAAAAATATAAGTGCAACACTTTTGTTTTTGCCCCTATTTATCCTGAGCTAAACTCAAAGATCTAAGACTTTCTATGTACCCTAAAGGCCTATTTCTCTCAAATATGGTTCACAAATCTGTCTAGCTCTGTGTTAGTGAGCACTTCTCACTAGAGAATCCATCCACCTCACAGGTGTGGCATCGCAAGATTCAGACTAGACAGCATGATTATTGCACAGGTGTGCCTTAGGCTGGCCACAATAAAAGGCCACTCTAAAATGTGCAGTTTTATCACACAGCATAATGCCACAGCATAATGCCACAGATGTAGCAAGCGTTGATGGAGCAAAACTGACAACACCCAGGCTGTGATTTAAAGCCACAAAAGGTGGATTCAGCACCACGGCCAGCTCCGCAGCCTACTGAATTGTTTGTGATTCCTTAGGCTGCGGAGCTGGCCGTGGTACTGAATTGTGTGCGTGCGTGCGTGCGTGCGCGTGTGTGGCTAGGTCTGGACAATATTTTGTGTTTTCATAGAAATGTGTTGACTTATTTAAAACAACACTGTAATTCTTTTTTGTAATTATAAGATAAAGATCTAAATGCCTTTCACCATGAACAGCAAAAGTGATCGACATATTTTCTGATGCCTTGTTCAAATGCTTATATTGACAGACCTATTTTCCAACAGATTGCTCGTTTGAAAATATGAAGTTGCCTCGTTCACGTGGAAGTGTGGGTGGAAATATGGACATCAGTAAATATGGTGCCATAAAGTTAGAAACAGGTATGGACAACTAACCTGGAATATGTGCTTAAACAGCTAACACACATTCAGTCCGGGAACAGACCAAATGCGTTCACCATATGCATTGTGACGGTAGTCCATTCATTCCATTAGAATGCAATCTGAATCTCGGAGTCACGTTAAACTCCAGTGGAACTAATGTACTATTAGCTCAATGGATGTTTAACAAATTTGGTCTTGACCTCAGTGAATGAACACAATGAAATCCAAATAAGATGTTCTAAATTTCATATTTAAACTTTTAGACCACCAAATGGACATGCAAATATAGCCATAGCAATAGCCAATCTTGGGAAATTAGTTTGTTGAAACCCTTTGCTGTTATGAATATACAGTATCTCACAGAAGTGGTTAATTGGGCCCAATTTCGACATTTTCACTTAGGGGTGTACTCACATTTGTTGCCAGCAGTTTAGACCTTAATGGATGTGTAGAGTTATTGAGGGGACAGCAAATTTACAATGATATACAAGCTGTACACTCACTAGTTGACATTGTAGCAAAGTGTCATTTCTTCATTGTTGTCGCATGAAAAGTTATAATCAAATATTTACTAAAATGTGAGGGGTGTTCTGACTTGTAAGATACTGTACATCATTTGACAGCATTAACAAACAAGGCTACAAACTCCCCCTCAACAGTCTTTGCTCTCATTTTTAGTTCTGTCCACAAACCATTGTTATCTATCATACATTTCTCTCACTGGATCAGGTTATGTTCCTCCAATGAGCAGTTTGTCTATAGAGAGCTATTCAAAGCTTGGCACACAACTAGCACAGAAATATGGGTCAGTCGAGATTGAGTGGAGAGGAGAATTGGGACCTGTGTTTTTCGATGCCATGGATGAATGTCCCTTTTTGTTTTGAAATCCTGGGAGTCAACCCCAGATTATATGATAGAAATTAATATGTAGAGTACTCTACATTTAGTGGTCACTGTGTGTTGTGTGGGCTGGGTTGCCCCTTAATGTTGTGGAGGTAAAGACAAGGGTTTAAACCATGCAGTTTAGCCCAGGGTCTCAACAGTTTTGGAAGGTTAGTGATTTAGATCTAGTTGTTGCCTTATCATGCTGTATTGACTCCTTGTCAATCGAGGTTGAAGGACAGAGGGTGTGTTACTGCAGATGCATAAGGATTCTGGTATACTCTTCCTGGTTGAGTGATCAGTATGATAAGGACAAGAACACCGTCAGATGTACCTAAAACTAAAATCTTTGGCAGTAAGAATTGGCACATCATATCAAACCGAGATGACTCAAGCTACGGTTTTTTCAGCACTTTTTCTTAATCAGTGGCTAAAATATTAATGTTTCTGTCAGTGAGACATGGGTGTATTAGTCGTTCAATAACCTTCATAGCTCTTTGTGGTTGATACTGGTTGGTTTTGGAAATTTGGATTGCAGTTTGTATATTGACATTTTGTTGGTACATACTAATTCAGTAAAGGATTTGAGTATTTCAGATGGTGTGGAAAATTACAAATTGTCAGACATAGAACCCAAGTGGGTATTAAATTAACTCATCGGTTAATTAGCTGTCAATAGTTATTAGTATGCTACGTATTTACACAGCTGTCATTTATCTTATTAACGTGGACATTTAACTGGAACACCCAAAAGACATGCATTTTTACCCCATGTATGTTACAACGAGCCCAGTGTGCGAGACACACTTTTTGTACAAGTCTGGAACGCCCCTGGTGCAAGTTGCAAGATTTTGTGGCGCAGCACATACCAGGCATTTTAAAAGCTGATTACATTAGTGAAAATTGCTGAGTATTACTGAATTATCTTTGCAGATAAATTACAAAATGTGCTTTAAATTGCAAGAATGTTACTAGCAGTTTAAATCTTTATGTACAATACTGCCGTGGTTCTCAACCTTTCTATTGGCATAGCACACTCAAAATGTTGATCCCCAAGAACATATTTAATGTATATTTAATAGCACATATTTTAAGTGCTCTAAGGACATTGTTTTGCTAGGAGAGGTTTGAATTACATGGTATATAATAACAGGTTAAATGCAGGATATGTGAATAGGTAAACCAAAACGTTATTGTTTGGCCTAATAAACCCCAGATAATAGCAAGGGACACAATGTACATTGCAGTGGAAATCCCCTTAACCCAGCACTTGACAAGAGGACAAGAAGTTTAAAACCTAATCAGCATTTCATAGAACTATATTCTGATTTAAGATATCTTACAGAAGTACAATGGAACAACATCAAAGCATTTATGATCTTCAGTTCATTGAATCACATTGGAAAAGGCTAATTTGCCATGAACAAATTTCTTGAAACAAAATGGCATTATCAAAGTTCACGTTATAAAATATTTTGTAACATTTGTCCATTTTTAAATGTCATTTTTTTGGATAGCAGTAGCAGCCGTATACTTTCAGCAACCTCAAACCTTGTTTGTATCGATTTAACATTATACACCAAAATTGTTTAGTACATGGTTATATACGGTAGTCTTCACATGGATGAGATCAATCAATTGATGTGGCTACAGTTATTGAAGTCCCCCCAAAAAGTGGCACCTCCCAAATAGTGTGTGTGTGTGTGTGTGTGTGTGTGTGTGTGTGTGTGTGTGTGTGTGTGTGTGTGTGTGTGTGTGTGTGTGTGTGTGTGTGTGTGTGTGTGTGTGTGTGTGTGTGTGTGTGTGTGTGTGTGTGTGTGTGTGTGTGTGTGTG
>JACXGM010010990.1:0-25580 GCA_016801145.1 Umbra pygmaea | reverse complement strand
AGAGAGAGAGAGAGAGAGAGAGAGAGAGAGAGAGAGAGAGAGAGAGAGAGAGAGAGAGAGAGAGAGAGAGAGAGAGAGAGAGAGAGAGAGAGAGAGAGAGAGAGAGAGAGAGGTTAATCAGCTGTTATTTCTGAACATACTGCTGCTACATCCACAGAGAAGAAAGTGACTGTATTGCAGTAAGTACCGTAAATACATTACATAAGTCATAGACCTGCCTCTGCTTCTATTTGTTTAATATAGTGATTCGCATTATTATAAACTAATGCATGAAGGAAATCTGGGTGTACTCTTTCCTGTACCACAGTGTAAATGATCTGTTAGACCACTGTCAGTATTTGTGTTAAGACGTGGTATTAACAAACTTTAAAAATGTGGGTTTAATATTTATTTTTTGCATGGTTAAGATGGTTTTCATGACTACTATATTCAGAACAATATATTCAGAAAAGGATTGGATAGCAATGTTGGTAAATTTTGGGGGCACTGTTAATAGCTATGGTAACTACTTAAGCCATACCTAATTGTTACAGGCAGTGCCGGCCCGAGCCTTTCGAGGGTCCTAAGCAGAATTTCATTTTGGGCCCCCCTTCCACCACGCGGAGTCACCTGTGCACTTGATTGGGGGCTGCTTAGTTCGCTTATGCCTAGGGCCGGCCCTGGTTACAGGTGTGGGGCACAACGAGGCATATTGTTTTTGACCGTGAACATGGGACACAGTGGGCCCTATCTTGCACCCAGTGCAATTTACTTTTTACACCGACGCATGTATCATTACTATTTTGCACCTGACGCACAGTGGACTTTACTTTCCACAGACGTGCGTAGGTAAATTAGGGAATGAATTTGCGCTCCCGGGGGTGGTTCCGCGAAAAGTGGAGGCGTGTTCCGAGCAAATGTTCCCTCGTGCTGTTTTGCGGTTTCAGAAAACAATTCCGCCACAGACCAGGAAAAACCTAGTCTAAAGTCAGTGGCGCGTTATTCAGATGCTATTTTAAGGGCACACTCTTGGCCATAATGTAGCGTGTGCACAACGCGCATAAACTTTGCTCCTCTCATCTACACAGACGCAGCAGTTCCCATTTTTGCAGAGGAAAGTGGAAAAAATGACTGTGAGGAGGAAAAGGGAACAGTAAAAGGGCATGCAATGTATAGCAAGGAGAGATAGAGAGTTTCGGAAAAGGTTAATATTAATAACAGAATAATTTATAATGTATAACAGATTTATTCCTGAGGCACTCCTGTCTCCTCAGCAATTCATTGTTGTCCACTAATGGATGTAGGTTTTTGGTCAGTATCTCTGGATCCAAACAGGCTGTGTTTAGTCCCATAGGACATCCTGTGATTTTCAGTGATGTTAAATGTGACCTTATCAAATGTTTTTTGACCTTGTCAACAGTCATAGTTTTATTGTAAAAACTATTTTTTGCTGGGTCTCAGGAGGAGATATAAATGTATCATAAAAACTGTATAAAAGCTATGTTATTTCTACCAACAACTAATTAGGCAGATTATTAAGTAGGATTGGAAATTTGCCAAAAACATTTGTTGCACAAATTATATACTGTTGCATTATTTAACAGCTTAAGAGTGAAGTTTATGTATTTTCTTCTACAAACTTCTACTACACTCTGTAGGCTTCCCAATTGGGACAGGTAACTAAGTGGGTAACTAGGCAGGTTGCTAGGCAGCTGTGAGCTCAAAGCCTAAGAGGAGGAAATGATGTAAAGGTTATGTGATCTTGAGACCTGGCTGGCTAGCATAGAACAGATTCATATGAAGCATAACAGCCAAAATTAACAAAAGATTGTGGTTTTACAAGCAAGTTTGAGTGACAAAAAAATAAAGGTCTAAATATCCATGACAATTCTGTCAAAAGTTTCATAATAGAAATTATTTCCAAAATCTGTTTAACATTTGAAAATACTTGCCGGTATAGGTTGGTTTTTAGAATTGATAATCTCTCTTTCTCCCATGTCTAGAACAAACAAGTTATTCAAACTGTTCCACCATGGGTTCTCTACGTAAGAAGGTCTTTCTCATTTACTTAGTCCACACAATCTCTGGTAAGCATGAACCATCGTTGAATAAATTGTATTAGTCTCAAATACATTAAGATTTGCATGAACACATCCACTAGTAGGCTGCTATTAACCTCTCACTACAACCAGGACTGCAGACATTTAAAATAAAACTTCACCTAAATACTGGGTGAATTTCTTCTAATTCTTTCAACATCATTTGGCTAAATTAACATTTGCCACAAAATTCTGACATAGAAATGCTGTTGTGGAATCTACATGCAAAAAACATTGAGCTTGCTGAATATAATCAACATAACATTTAAAAGAAAGGTTAATGGTGCCTGACCTTGGTGTATCTGTCTAAGCTTATGCGTCTGGACCTCACGTCCCCTGGTGATCTGGCTTATGTGCCTTTCCTCTCAGTCTCCCCCTACAAAGCTGTCTCCCTATCATCTGCATCCTACTGTCTTGTCAATAAAAAGGATACAATACTTCCCTCTATAAACTTATAATATATTGTCTTATTTGTACAAACTTTTAATAAGACATTATTAAGCCATTCATTCACAGATTCTATCCTTTAAAATGATTATCTGTTAGAGCAGATGCAGATCCAATTTAGCTGAGGTAATGCTCAGCTACAAGCACTGGTAATGCTCAGCTACAAGCACTGGCAATGCTCAGCTACAAGCACTGGCAATGCTTAGCTACAAGCACTGGCAATGCTCAGCTACAAGCACTGGTAATGCTCAGCTACAAGCACTGGTAATGCTCAGCTACAAGCACTGGTAATGCTCTGCTACAAGCACTGATTATGCTCTGCTACAAGCACTGGTAATGCTCAGCTACAAGCACTGGTAATGCTCAGCTACAAGCACTGGTAATGCTCAGCTACAAGCACTGGTAATGCTTTGCCAAGTATATGACCTTTTCTTTATGACTATTATTTTAATTAGACCCTTGTTGATTGTATTTACTTTGCCTTCCCCACCTATAATATATAGTTTGTGTTACATTTACTTTATCCAGTAAGTACAGGGTCTTTACCTGGAGCAAATTAATGTGTGTTGTTCAAGGACATCTTCAGTTGGGCCACTCGGGAATCGAACTGGCAACCTTACTATCACGTTTTGATGTTGTGGAAAGAGAGGGAGAAAAGACAGGTAGCAAGTGGTTGTTGAATTTAATGAAGTAATCCAGGGGTGAACAACAGAGTAGTGGTGTCAAGGTAGCGAGTAGCACAACGGTATTTACAGTGGGATGAGAGAGGCCTGTAATTTTCATCATAGGTACATTTAAACTATGATAGACAAAACGAGAAAAGAAAATCCAGAAAATCACATTGTAGGATTTTTACTGAATTCATTGGTAAATTATGGTGGAAAATAAGTATTTGGTCAATAACAGTTCATCTCAATACTTTGTTATATACCTTTTTTTGGCAAAAACAGCGGTCAAACGTTTTCTGTAAGTCTTCACAAGTTTCACACAAACTGTTGCTTCTATTTTGGCTCATTCCTCCGTGCAGATCTCCTCTAGAGCAGTGATGTTTTGGGGCTGTCGCTGGGCAACACGGACTTTCAACTCCCTACAAAGATTTTCTATGGGGTTGAGATCTGGTAACTGGCTAGGCCACTCCAGGACCATGAAATTTGTTGCTTGGGCGGTGTGTTTGGAATATTTGTCATGCTGAAAGACCCAGCTACGTTTCATCTTCAATGCCCTTGCTGATGGAAGGAGGTTTTCACTCAAAATCTCACGACACATGACCCCATTCATTCTTTCCTTTACACAGATCAGTTGTCCTGGTCCTTTTGCAGAAAAACAGCCCCAAAACATAATTTTTCCACCCCCATGCTTCACAATAGGTATGGTGTTCTTTGGATGAAACTCAGCATTCTTTCTCCTCCAAACACGACAAGTTGAGTTTTTACCAAAAAGTTCCATTTTGGTTTCATCTGACCATATGACATTCTCCCAATCCTCTTCTGGATGATCCAAATGCTCTCTAGCAAACCTCAGACGGGCCTGGACATGTACTGGCTTAAGCAGGGGGACACGTCTGGCACTGCAGGATTTGAGTCCCTGGCGGCATAGTGTGTTACTGATGGTAGCCTTTGTTACTTTGGTCCCAGCTCTCTGCAGGTCATTCACTAGGTCCCCCCGTGTGGTTCTGGGATTTCTGCTCACCGTTCTTGTGATCATTTTGACCCCACGGGGCGAGGTCCAGATCGAGGGAGATTATCAGTTGTCTTGTATGTCTTCCATTTTCTTATAATTGCTCCCACAGTTGATTTCTTCACACCAAGCTGCTTACCTATTGCAGATTCAGTCTTCCCAGCCTGATGCAGGTCTACAATATTGTTTCTGGTGTCCTTTGACAGCTCTTTGGTCTTTGCCATAGTGGAGTTGGGAGTGTGACTGTTTGAGGTTGTGGACAGGTGTTTTATATTGATATAGTTCAAACAGGTGCCATTAGTACAGGTAACGAGTGGAGGACAGAGGAGCCTCTTAAAGTAGAAGTTACAGGTCTGTGAGAGCCAGAAATATTGCTTGTTTGTAGATGACAAAATACTTGTTTTACCAAGGAATTTACCAATAAATTCATTAAAAATCCTACAATGTGATTTTCTGGATTTTTTTGCTCATTTTGTCTCTCATAATTGAAGTGTACCTATGATGAAAATTACAGGCCTCTCTCATCTTTTTAAGTGGGAGAACTTGCACAATTGGTGGCTGACTAAATACTTTTTTGCCCCACTGATATATTCAAGCAAAATCTCAAATAATTAGTCAAGACATTACATTTTTCTCACAAACCGGTCTTCCAAATGAACACAATTGGTGGCTGACTAAATACTTTTTTGCCCCACTGTATTTAGCAGGATACTATGCTATTTAGAACACAGGCAGTCACGGAGTGTACGCATATACTTGAGTAATACATCAGGAGGCACAACGAATATGACAATAATCTATGCTCTGTAGTGGCGTAGATGCTTAGGCTAAAAATACAAAGAGCGTATGCATATATTCAAGCTACACATAAACAGTACACTACTTACATACCAGAACTTCCCCTCTGGACGACATAACATCAATGAAAGGCCCCGCCCTCTGAACACCTGAGCTCATAAAGCCCTAGGGTTACACTTTATTTGGAGAGTCCGACATTCCATCTGTATGTTCTCTACAGATAGTCATATCATCAACAAACTATCAACAAACTATCAACAAACTATTTGTTGATACGCAACTAATTGTGTATTTTAAGGGTAGGGGTGAGTTTAGAATATGTTTTCGTGTAATGGTTAAGGTTAGGGTTAAAATTAGGGGAATGGTTAAAGTTAGGATTAGGGTTAGGGTTAGTAGATAGTTTGTTAAAATGTTGTTGATAGTCTGCAGAAAATATGTAGAGCATCTAGAGATAGACTTTTTGTACTCTCAAAATAAAGTGTTACCAGCCCTAGAGTACTAATTTACAGCAGCTGATAGTAATAGGCAATTAGGCCCAAACAACTCAAACTACTAACCTATTATCAGACCTGTCATTATCTACGGTAGTCCAGAGGGTGCTGCCAATGTATCATTAACACAGATAATACAACTCAAATACCACTGTACCTTACACTGGATAATACAGAACACAAAAAGGCATGAATGCACATACAAAGAGAGTCCATATCTCAGTTCAACTGCCATACCATCCCACTCTGGGACATTGTGACACAACAAAACATCGGATGCCTACACATTTTACTTCAATGTTGTGGGACTTTATTAAATGGAAAACAAATATCCTCATTTATGACCTCATTTGAACGATTTACTATTTGGCTTCAGGGTTTTTCTCAAAACAGAATAGCAAAATCTCAAACAGCTTGGATCACCTACGTTATGGAATTTCAATGGAATCTCAACTGCAAAGACGAAATATTCAATATTGTATTCCATTCCAACTTTGGTGTGCTTCAACAGATGAAGTTGAGAAAATGTAATGACAATTAAAAATAAGACAATGCTATTTGTTTGTGCTAGAACAAAACTTTTAAATTGCAACTATGAACAGGGGCTAGTTGTAACATCCATACAATGTGTTAATAGTGTGAATGTCATTTGCCTCAGCCCTGCAGCCAGAGACACTATCTACCACCGCTCCCCTGATGAACGCTCTTAACCCTGGTTTCCCAACTCCACCTGCTCACTTTGCAGACATGGCCAAGAAACTGGTAATCAATTAATGCCTGCCTTAATTCCCCAGATATAAACACCCTTCTCAGAAGTGTATGTATACTGCCGACACCACTTAGAATCATGTAATTGCCAGATCTATTTTCCCTGTAATCACCTGAAGTTCACTTAATACTGCCTGATACATTTTTAATTAGATGAATGGCTTTTACACCTACTGTAATGTTGTATTGCATTGTAAATTTGTTTGCAATAAAAAAGATGTATGTTGTAATAGTCGCTTTACATCCCCAGATGATCAGATGCCTGCAAATAGGTGAGAAAAGATCACACATGCAGTGTCCAGTACAATTTGTAATTTATTTACATTCTTTTGCAAATAACAAACAATTTATACCTTAACACCTCCAAGCGCAAATTGGCATAACGCTGCCCAAAATCTGGGTTCGATAAATCAGATTGTCTATCATGCCATGTTGCTCTCCAGCGACTCCTTGTGTCCAGATCAGGCACATGTGGGTTCAATCACGGAAGTGTAGTTGGTGAATGCAAGGCATGATCTGTATAAATAATTCTGTGTTGGATGAGCAGTGCGAAAATAATCTGCGGGTGGGCGACATGTGGTTGGATGAACCATGTGCACGCCCCTCACCATCCAACATATCTGTTCATTGAGTTGCATATTAGAGGGAATTGGGAGGGAGGAAAATAATAAACAAAATAATAACTCCCATTTTGGGTGGATATGTAATGTAATATGTGTAAAATCGATGAGTACAGTCATGATCAAAAGTTTTGAGAATGTTACAAATACAAATACAAAGTCTGCTGCCTCAGTGTTGATGATGGCAATTTTGCAAAGTCCCTCTTTACCATGAAAATTAATTTAATCCCAAAAAACATTTCCACTGCATTTCAGCCCTGCCACAAAAGGACCAGCTGCCATCATGTCAGTGATTGTCTCGTTAACACAGCTGAGAGTGTTTTGACAAGGACAAGACTGGAGATCAATCTATCATGCTGATTGAGTTAGAATAACAGACTGGAAACTTTAAAAGGAGGGTGGTTCTTGAAATCATTGTTCTTCCTTTGTCAACCATGGTTACCTGCAAGGCAACACGTGCCGTCATCATTGCTTTGCACAAAAAGGGTTTATAGGCAAGGATATTGCTGCTAGTAAGATTCCACCTAAATCAACCATTTATCGGATCATCAAGAACTTCAAGGAGAGAGGTTAAATTGTTGTGAAGAAGGCGTCATGGCACCCAAGAAAGTCCAGCAAGTACCAGGAATGTAGAAAACACCTTGTTCGGAGCAGACAAGGTGAGTGCCACCATCAGTCCTGTGTCATGCCAACAGTAAAGCATCCTGAGACCATTCATGTGTGGGGTTGATTTTCAGCCAAGGGAGTGGGCTCACTCACAAATTTGCGTAAAAACACAGCCATGAATAAAGAAGGGTAGCAACACATCCTCCGAGAGCAACCTCCCAACAATCCAAGAACAGTTTGGTGATGACCAATGCCTTTTCCAGCATGATGGAGCAACTTACCATAAAGCAAAAGTGATAACTAAGTGGCTCGGGGAACAAAACATGTATATTTTGGGTCCATGGCCAGGAAATTCCCCAGACATTAATCCCATTGAGAACTTGTGGTTGATCCTCAAGAGGCGGGTGGACAAACAAAACCCCACAAATTCTGATGAGCTCCAAGCTTTGATCATGCAAAAATGGGCTGCCATCAGTCAGGATGTGGCCCAGAAGTTAATTGACAGCATGCCAGGGCGGATTGCAGAGGTCTTGAAAAAGAATGGAATGCAAATATTGGCTCTGCAGAAACTTAACTTAATTGTCAATAAAAGCCTTTGACACTTATGGAATTATACTTCAGTATACCATAGTAACTACTGACAAAAGGATCTATGAACACTGAAGCAGCAAACTTTGTGGAGACCAATACTTGTTTCATTCTCAGAACTTTTGACTAAGACTGCAGAATCACAAGCAAATGACAATCTGTCCAAAAAAATGTGTAAGTTATTCATAATAATATTTCAAGCTGAAGAAAGTAAATGTTATTTCAGGAATGGTGTCAGTATTTCTTAGCTTAACAAGAACTACCCCCATTTAGCATTTGCTGACAGTTATTCACCTTCTCCTGTTTCTATATTAAGATTTTGTTCCAGTTTCTCTTACACCCGCTTTTGCAAATGTAACACATGAGGGGATGACCCATAGTTTCAGCTGCAGATGAAATGACGGTGTAATGATTGAATCAGACCTGAGACATGACATGTTATATTAATCTGTTCACTGTGTTCCTAACTTTATGGTGGTTATTATACAGGACACCGGGTACCCACAATGATGGACAGTCACTTCAATCACAGGTAAAGTGGCTAGTGTATGTGTTTGGGTTAGTTTATGTTTTATAACCATTCATACCTCAAGCAACTGGTATTAGTCCTAACCATATACAGTTGTCTACAAATTAAGGGTCTAAACTTTTGCCTTTTGTCTTTCTCTTCATCACTTTCTGTTTTTGTCTTTCACTGCCACAGCCTATTTTTCTTTCTCTCTGACACTTTCTATTTCTCTCATATTCTCTAATTTTCTCTCGATTGTTGACTGTTTAACTTTGTCTGGCGCATTCTTGGTTTCTTGCTCTCTTTGTTGTCTCTATCAGCGGGTTGGAGGACAGAATGTCCAATCCCACCCCCTTCTCCATATTCCACTCCCTCCTCACCTCTCTGTCTGCTGAGGATTCGGCTGTCTACCATGACACTTCCATAGAAGTGGATACAAACATAAACTCTGGACCCCATTATCCTTTCAACACCACCACCAAATACCCTGAGTCTGTCAGTGAATGGGTACTTCAGCATTCATTTACAAAACTAAAATGTATGCTTGAAAAAACATGTCAGTAATACAGAAATACAGTGAAGAGTTTTGTTAACATGTATTGGATAGTATCCATTGTACTGGTAGTCTGTCTTTGGTCTTGTTTTCAAAAGTTTTTTACAATGGTGTTTACAAACTGTTTACTTAATCTCCCTCTTTCTCCTTCCAGAATGTAACCGAAAAAATGTGGAACTGTTCTAGTCTACCTCAATTCATCCAGCTCATGATGAACTCATCTGTCAGTATCCTCAAACCCTCACAGCCAATTAACAAATCTCTTCAGTAGTAGTGTATCACCCCACCCGCAAATCACGTGTAATCCCTGACATTACAGTATAAACTGTCGTTAATAATTATTCCACTTCACTGCTCATACTCAAAATCATTCCGATTTCTAGGCTTCTCCCAGCTGTTTCCTGAGAGCGTTCATTGCCCCTCTCTCCTGGGTCGCCCTAACAATGAAGAGTGGGGACAACATGACCCCAGAGGATTACGGGAGTCTGTTGTGGGCCGTGAAGCCCTTCCTGCTGAACATGCCGCCACCTCAGATGAACCTGCCCCCCAGGATACAGAACCCACACCTGGAAGAGATGTGAGAGAGGCCAAAGTCTACCCGTGTGTGCTTTTAATTTGTCTATTGCGGTAGGGACTTAAAAAGTTGCTTAAGGAGAGTGAACCAAGGAACATTTGACCTTGTGAGGACCCATAGAAAACAAAGCACTATTAAGGTTCGGAATAGAAGTAGATTTGGGAAATATATGATTTTAAATGAGAATAACTGTTTGTTTCCCTACAAGCAGAGAGTTTTTTAAATGCTCGAATTCCAGTTTGATTTGTGAACTATCTACAGTTGCTCATAGAATTCACATAGCATTTAGTGGGAAACAGAAATATTTTGCCTTTGAGTGACCAGTTTCCAGAAGCTATAGAACATGTTTTTCATGATGCTATGGTGTCCCTCCGTGGCAGTGCCTGAGACCATATGTTTTGACTCCTCAAAGTTTAATAAACATTTATTTACCTTCACAAGTACCTCCTGATGCTCCCTACTGCAGCCAATTTAATACACATTATAGTTTAAATCAGAAAAAGCAGATTAGATGCAACAATGATTTCAAACACTATGCAGTGAAAAAGTTTGCAGTTTGAACAAGAATTTAAATGAGGATATGATGAGGTGTGCTTCCACAGTGTTTGTGAATGGGCATGCACCGGTCCACATTTAATCCAATTAACACATTTTTCTGTGTAGCAAAGCACTTCATGATGTAGAGAAATAATATCCCAAATACATTTTTTTCCAGATTTATTAAATATCAAGAAATACAGTTATTACAGCGTTTGTAAGCTTGTCACTTGAAAGAGAAAGTAGTTCCTTTTTTTGGCTCAAATTCTAGAAATAGCACCTTTAAGTGAGGGCATGTGTGTGTGCGTTTGTGAGTAAGAATATGTGTGTGAGTAATAGTATGGTTCTGTTCAAGGATGAAAGTGTTTTCAGAAGTGTTTGGCTCTCTCTCGGAGGGTCAGCGTGATCAGATCCGAGCCTGGTTCAAGGAGCAGGTCACCCTGAACCACTACAACTGCAGCCATGCCGCTACAGCCTGGCAGCTCAGACTGACACCTCAAGAGACAAAGCCAACACCAACCAAACCCACAACACAACAGAATCCAAGGCCGACACCAACACCAGGACTGATGTGGCCAGCTTCACCACCTGAGTCTAATATAACAGGTGACAATCACCACTGCAGATGAATCATGTGACACAATTACAGCAATTATTAGCAGTTTAAATTCACCCTTAACTGTTAAATAAATCTGTCTCATTACATTTTAATGGAAGATAATTCAATGTCTAATAATTGATCAAGCACTTGTCAGATTACAGTGAATTCATGATATATAGTGAATTGTTTCATGAATGTCATTTCATTTGTGGCAAACTAACACATTAGTGCCATAAATGTTAGATCAACAAAATCTCAATTAAGAAAATATTTACAATAATTAAGTTACATATATCTCGGATAAGGCCGCGTGTTCTTGCGGGTGGTATAGCTGCACATTTGTCTCGGCAAAATGCCTCCAGGACATGCAAAGGCTGGACATCTTGGATTAACCGCACATTTGAGATCTCCCCAGAGAGGCTCAATAATATTAAGGTCAGGGAACTGTGGTGGCCACTCCAGAACTTTCCCCTTTTCCTGCTGTAACCACCGGAGGGTCAACTTGGCATATGCTTAGGGTCATTGTTGTGCTGAAAAGTCCAAGAGCGTCCCATGTTCAGCTTTCGTGCAGAAGAAGGCAAATTGTCTATCAGTATTGTCTGATAACATGCTGCATTCATCTTGCCATTAATTTTCACAAGGTTCCCTGTGCCTTTAGAAGTCACCCCCCCCAAACCAACACCAGCGAATCAACACAATACTTCACAGCGGGGATGGTCTATCTGACCTTAGCTTGGTATCAAGAGATCCCTGAATCGTCCACTTCATAATAAGTGATTGAACAGTAATGACTGGCATTTCCAAGGCTTTTGATATCTTTTTATATCCATTTCCAAATTTGTGCAGATCCATTACCTTATTATGCATGTCTTTTGACAGTTCTTTTTTGCTCACCATTGCTCAGTGTCTAGCCTGCTCAGTCTGTCCTTGTGAGAGCTAACAAACTCATTAACTATTTCTACACAGACACTAATTGCAATTTAAAATGCCACAGGTGTGGGAAATTAACCTTTAATTGCCATTTTAACCTGTGTCCCCTTGTGTCTGTAACAACACCAAACATTCAAATGTATGTAAACATTTGATCAGGGCCATTTGGGTGATTTCTGTTATCAGTATTGTTTACAAATTAGCTAAAAAACTGTGATAATGAATGGCTTCATATGATCACTATCCTTACATAACTGTCAGTTATTTTGCATGAACAGTCATGTTGTCAAAATCAATCCTGACATTTCACAATGTCTTCCAGGGTATGCAAACCTATGAGCACAACTGTATTTTTCATATTTGATAGTAATATTTAAACTATAGTGTCCAAAACATGGGGATGTAGACAAATTGCATCCATATTAGAAGACATTATCTTACAGTGGCCCCCCCAGTGTCCCAGTGTTGAAAAACCATCATTGTGGCCAGTTTTTTATCCCTAGGTTCCCAGCAAATTGGTTAGATTCTCAAGACCCCTTGAGGGAGACTGGGATTGCATAAGCTCAAACATGGTGTTTAATTTAGGAAATACATTCACCGCCAGCATGTGTTTAATTAGACTAATAAGAAGCAGACCAACTTGGTGTGAGGAAACAGATTTCAACACACACCTGCTTTGAATCTCCTACACCTAAGTGGTGACTTCTTGCAATGAGGCAATAATTTAATCCAGAAATGGACTGGGTATGTAAAGGTGGCCCCAGGAAGTCCAGCAGTTCACATGTACCTGTGGGTTCTGGTCCGGCCTAATGCTGGGTTAGCAAAACGTCTCGCTTCTTTCTTTCGTCACTGTCTCCATCTTATAAAACTAACAACAAAGTCAAGGTATTGGAGTGGTTATCACAAAGCCCTGACTTCAACCCTATAGAACATTGTGCGCAGAACTGAAAAAGCATGTGTGAGCAAGGAGGCCTACAGACCTGACTCAGATACATCAGTTCAGTCGGGAGGAATAGGCCAAAATTCACCATTTACGTGGGAAGCTTGTGGAAGGCTACCAAAACGTTTCACCCAAATAAACAAGGCAATGCTACCAAATACTAATTGAGTTTATATAAACTTCTGTCCCACTCCCACTGGGAAAGTGATGAAAGAAATAAAAGCTGAAATCATTCTATCTAATATTATTCTGACATTTCACATTCTTAAAATAAATTGCTGATCCTAAATGACCTACGACAGGGAATTTTACTAGGTTTGAATATCAGGAATTGTAATCAACTGAGTTTCAGTGTGTTTGTCTAAGGTCTATGTAAACTTCTGACTCAAAGTTCAGTGGATGTGTCTTTGAGAAATAACTCCTAAAAGTGTATTTGTAACACACACAGATCTTCACTTTTTGCCATGGGTGTGTTAAATCCATGGGTGTTGTGATGTGTATATACAAGCACCCCTTTGCACTACATTCATCCATGAAACAGCCGTATCTGTGTCTCCAGTGACACCTTGTCCTTCCAGTCTGGTCTGGCTAAATGTAGAAGAGATGAAGATGATGGGGCCCTTCATCTCTGGTCTGCCCATTGACGACATCAACACCATCCCCAAAGACCAGGTTTGTTTGTGCCAAAGACCGGCCCGACCCAGAAAAGTTGTCTGAATGGGGATTTAATGTTAACATCAGCAATGTTGAAAACAAACAAGCAGATTATGTTTTTTATCCTAAACAACTAAGTCTAAGATACGGCACTGTGCGTAACTATAACAACGCAGCACAACCATGTCAAAGTGGCCAGGGTTTGCATCCTTGTTGCGGCAATTGGACGATGCCTGGCAGTACAAATAGTTACAGCGCTGCCCAGTGTGGACCGGTGGGTGGTCGGATGAGGGTACATTGTTATGTCGCTCTCTTGCAACCCCTTGTGTTGATTGGGGCATTTGTAATATATCATCTGTTTGTAATATAACATCTATTTGTAATAGATCATCTGTTTGTAATATATCACCTGTTTGTAATAAATCATAATATATTTGTCTTTCTCCCTTTCTCTTCCTAGCTGTGTCTGTTCTTCCATGCTCCCCAGTTCCCTACTTCTTTCAGCGAGGTGCTTCCTCCTCTGCAGGCAAATAAGATCCTTGAGAAGGTCAAAGATTGTTCCCAGAACAGAGAAGATTTCATGCAAAACCTGAACAGGTAGTGTGTGTGTTTGTGTGTGTGTTTGTGTGTGTGTGTGTGTGTGTGTTTGTGTGTGTGTGTGTGTGTGTGCGTGCTTGCTTGCGTGCGTGCGTGCGCGTGTGTGTTTTGTGCATATGAGCTGTGAATACTTGCCACTAGAATATGTCCATGGTGACTTTTTTTAATCTTTAAAATTAAATGAATACTAACACTGTGGGCGTGGCTACTAAAGACATAATGGTGATGAATGCTGGTTTTGAGGACCCCCTGGAAAGTTTTGCCTGGGGCCCCAACAGACTTTAGAATAGCCCCTGATTGCATTGATGAGGAGTGGCTGGGCGACCACTTGAACTCCACCTTCAGCAATGCCACCATCCACAACAGCCTTCCAGAGGCTCCACCCACCACGACAGACACTGGGGCTCTGATGCCAGAGCTTATGGCTCCGCCCTCCATTCCAAAGGCTCGACCCACCACGACAGACACTGGGGCTGTGATGCCAGAGCTTATGGCTCCGCCCTCCATTCCAGAGGCTCCACCCACCACGACAGACACTGGGGCTCTGATGCCAGAGCTTATGGCTCCGCCCTCCATGCTAGAGGCTCCACTAACCATGCCAGAGCCTGGGACTCCGCCCCTGTTAATCCAGCTCCTCTATCCACTCTGGTGCTTCCTTCTACACCCCAGAGGGTCTCCCCCCTCCGGACCGTATCGAGGGCCCAAGTCAGAAAACAGTCCCTGCCTTTAATTACTCCATTAGTCTCTACCAGCTATTTTAAATAACCTCCTTAGCAAATGGTATATAGATCTCCACTTGATTTACTCAGTGTTGGTCATTGTTTATGTCATGGTGTTCCTTTATGCCGCTGTTACTCTTCATTGTTTTCACTGTTCAAGTTTGCTTATTTCAACTATCCATCTATTTCTGCCTCCCGTTTATTCAGCTCCAACGTTACAGTCATAAGGAGTTTGTTTATGTTATGTTAAATATGTGTGTTACTAAAAACGATCAGAGGAATAGATGGCACACAAACTCATAAAAGAGTCATAAAACCCCACCCCAACAATAGGAGTATATGTGAACAGAACTGACATCCACTCAACATACCGGTGATACGCATAAAATATCCTGCTGAATGTAAAGGCATCAGGTGATATGCATGATTCATTTATTCAACAGAACAATTTTTATGGCATTTTTTTGCACCTAGGTTTCACGATCAGAGCCTGGGTTGGTGGCTCCATTCTCCAACTACACCATTTACGTGTTTGTGTTTCCCTGACTGTTGATGTCCTATCCTACATCCACCAATAGATTGCCTTTATTTACCATTGACTACACACACCGGTTATACAGCCATTCATCAATATATGTATATAGGTTCCTGTGTCTGGTGGGTTTTCGGGGGATGGGGGGCTGTTGTTCTACTACATCCTTCGTGAGAGATTATTTTTTATCTACCATTGTCCCCTCTTTCCTTCCAAAATATAACATCTGGCTCCTGGTATCAAGACTGGGCTCACTGGCGTGTTTCTATGATTACACTCCGACTCTAAACTCGTCCATGAGCCTGCTTCTGCTGACTCAGCTCAGCAACTGTAGCAACACTGGTGCCGACAAGGTACCCACCTATCGCCTTGACAACCACTGACCTAGCTGCCTTTGTTTCAAATACTATATACGTTTAAAAATGTAGCTGCAAGGAACAACTAACAATGTGTTATTTGTTTGTACCCTCCTCTTCCTCTTCCCTCCTGCAGCTGAAGAAGATTCTTTTTAACACCGTAATGTCATCTGTAAATTACAGCAGCCCTGAATTGCTGCACGCGCTGGGATCTGGAGTTACGGCGCTGTCCCCCTCCCATCTCTCCCTGTTTCCCCCCAATGTGCTCAAGGATGCCCTGATGTCACTGGGGTCAGAGGTCAAGTGGAGTCTGAGCCAGGCCAAAACACTGGTCAAGACAATACTACAGGGGAAGAAGGTGAGAGAGAGGCTTTTCAGTTCCAATGGTGTCTCCCTGTGTCTTGGTACTGTGTGGGTATTTAATGTGTGGTCATACGGTAATGTGACAATGTCACACAGTGAACAGGCCATTCTGTCTCTCTATTGACACATCGTCCAAACTTTACTCTCCAACTCTCAGGATCTGTCAGGTAACGACCTGTTGTGTCTGGGTTCTGCTGTGAGGGGTGTGTCCTCCACTGTACTTCAGAATGTGAAACCCCAAGGGCTTCTGGGTAACGAGCGACTGGACGTGATGAGTCAGCTAATGACGAGCCTCCAGAGGAAAGCCCTGCTAGAGGGGGTGAGCGAGGACGGGCACAAAGGAAGCCAGATGTTTTAGATTAGAACAAGGAGTCTTTGAGAGTTAACTAAACAGTGTACGTGGGTATGTGCACGTTTGTGTCTACATGTGTGTGTGTGTGCATTTTTGTGCATTTTTGTGTGTGTGTTTGACTTTGTGCATAGTTTCGTGGAGATGTGAACGCCTCAGAGCTAGTCCAGAAGGTCCCTGCATCCCTGCTCTCCAGCCTATCCTTGACCACCCTGGACCAGGCTGACCTCACCTCTCTCTCTCAGTTGGAGGGCAAGCAATGGACATGTGCGCAGGTGTGTGTCTGTGTGTACGTCTCTGTGTGTGTCTTTGTGTCTTTATGTATCTGTGAGTGTGTATGTCATAGCTGTTGTTACAATGCCCCCTGGTGACATCCCACACTATTTCCTGTTTTAGTGTGTGTATCTGTGTGTGTATGTCCTAGCTGTTGTTAAAATGCCCCCGGTGACATCACACACTCTCTCCTGTTTGGCAGTCAGCCTTCCTAGTTGGAAAGATCCTATCAAAGAAGATAACTCACCAAGACTTGCGGTGAGAACAAACAAACACATAAATACAAAGAAACACATACACACAGAAACATATACAGTACACTTACATTCAAACACCCATAAACTCACTGGCCACTTCAATAGGGACACCTCCACAACTATTCATTAATGCAAATAACAAATCAGTTAATCACATGGCAGCAAGTCAATGCATTTAGGCATGTAGACATGGTCAAGACGATCTGCTCAAGTTCAAAACAAGCATCAGAATGGGCAACAAATGTGATTTAAGTGACTGAATGTGGCATGGTTGTTGGTGCCAGACAGGCTGGTATGAGTATTTCAGAAAGTGCTGATCACACTAGGGTTCAGAGAGAATAATGAGTGGCAGTATCAGAAATGCCTTGTTGATGGCAGAGGTCAGAGGAGAATGGCCTGACTGATTTGAGCTGATAGAAAGGCAACAGTAACTCAAATAACCACTCGTTACAACCAAGGTCTGCAGAAGAGCATCTCTGAGAGCACAACCTGTCGATCCTTGAAGCAGCTGGGCCACAGCAGCACAAGACCACACCGGGTAGCTCTCTTGTCAGCTAAGAACAGGAAACTGAGGCTACAATATGCACGGGCTCACCAAAATTGGACAATAGAATATATAAATGATGCCTGGTTTGATAAGTCTCCATTTCTGCTGTGACATTCAGATGGTATGGTCAGAATTTGGTGTAAACAACACAAAAAAATGTATCCATCTTTCCCTCTTTCAACAGTTCATGCTGGTGATAGTGTTATAATGGCGTTAGGGATATTTTCTTGGCACACTTTGGGTCCCTTAGTACCAATTGAGCATTGTTTGAATGCCACAGCCTACCTGAGTATTGTTGCTGACCATGTTATCCCTTTAAGAGCACAGTGTACCCATTTTTTAATGGCTGAAGTGGCCGGTGAGTATACACTATATAGCTAAAGCTAGGTGAAGGTGCGATAATGGTCTGGGGCTGATTTTTACAGTTTGGGCTAGGCCCCTTAGTTCCAGTGAAGGGTCATCTTAAATTTACAGGATACAAAGAAATGTCAGACAACTGGGTGTTTCTAGTAGGCCCTTTCCAGTTCCACCATGACTGTGCCCCTGTGCACAAAGTGGGGTCCATAGAGACATGGTTTGACATAGTTGCAGACTCCTAACCTCAACCACATTGAACATCTTGGGATGAATTTGAACAGCGGTGACGAGTCAGGACGTCTTGTCCAAAATCAGTGACTGACCTTACAAATATTATTTTGGCTGAATGGGCACAAGTTCCCACAGACACACTCCAAAATTTTGTGGAAAGCCTTCCCAAAAGAGTGGTTGCTGTTATACAGTTGAAGTCAGACGTTTACATACATCTTAGCCAAAGACATTGAAACTCAGTTGTTCACAATTTCTGACATTCAATCCTAGTAAAAAACAGTCATAGATTAGTAAGGATCAACACTTTATTTTAAGAATGTGAAATGTCAGAATAATAACAGAGAGAATGATTTACAGTGCCTTGCGAAAGTATTCGGCCCACTTGAACTTTTCGACCTTTTGCCACATTTCAGGCTTCAAACATAAAGATATAAAACTGTAATTTTTTGTGAAGAATCAACAACAAGTGGAACACAATCATGAAGTGGAACGAAATTTATTGGATATTTCAAACTTTTTTCACAAATAAAGAACTGAAAAATTGGGCGTGTAAATTAATACTTTGTAGCGCCACCTTTTGCTGTGATTACAGCTGTAAGTTGCTTGGGGTATGTCTCTATCAGTTTTGCACATCAAGAGACTGAAATTTTTGCCCATTCCTCCTTGCAAAACAGTTCGAGCTCAGTGAGGTTGGATGGAGAGCGTTTCTGAACAGTAGTTTTCAGTTCTTTCCACAGATTCTCGATTGGATTCCGAACCGCTGAAGAACCGCTGAAGAAGTAGTGGTGCTATATAGCACCATAACCATTTAAAGAACCTGTTAAGCCCAGTTTGGTTCTTCAGCGGTTCATTGGGGTGGTTAAGGTGTTATATGGAACCTCTTATGGTTCTACATAGCACCATTTTTAAAGATAGGTGCTATATAGAACTTAAAGTGGTTCCCCTATGATTACAAGCCATGAACCACTTTTAGTGCTATTTAGCACCATTTGTTTATAAAGTGTATGTACACAGAATCTAACAAACAGAAACATACACACACATCCAAACAGATGATGATGATGGTGTCATGGTGATGATGATGATGGTGATGATGGTGTCATGGTGATGATGATGGTGATGATGGTGTCATGGTGATGATGGTGATGATGATGATGTTAATGATGATAATTATTATTATAACAGAAAACTAGGCTCAGCAATGCAGGGTGTAACCTGTCAGATGATTAGAAAACTGTCTGAAAATGGCATCAGGGAGCTGGAACAAACTGTAACAGAGACTTCACACTGGCTCTCTATTACACAGGTACAAACACACACGTTATGATGCAAATTTGTTTCATTTTTTACACTTGATTTTGAGACTGATCGTTTCTCTCTCTGGTTGGTGGCCAGGTGTGCTGTACAGCACATAGTCTGTTTGCAGGTTTGGAGAAAGAGAGAGCCGGCTACTTCAACAACATCACAGGAACAGAGCTGGCGGAGATTCCCACACTGCTATTGGTTCACCTGCCGTGAGTCCACACATGGACAGACGTTTCTACATTAGGAGGCTCACCTTGAACTGGGCCCACCAACAATGTTGTATAGCCTATACATGTACATTTAACAATGTCCTGGAGCACAGAGCATGTCTTAATCTTGACGTCACACCCACTCATCTCTTTTAGTTCTATTTCTATTAAACCTGGCAGATTAGCTTTTTGGGTCGAAGTACTAGGAATAATCTCCAGAGCATTTAGAAAAAAAACATACATTTTTTTGCCAATTTCCGAGGGAATCACACACAATCTTGAACTTAACCAATCACTCACTTCATCTTTCTCTCTCCTTCCCACTCTCACTTTTTAAATTCATATTAAACACACATATATATGTGTAGGTCCCCCTTTTGCCATCAAAAGAGCAGCCTCATACGCAACAAATTGTGATGCACTGTGTTCTGACACCTTTCTATCAGATTTTGCATTAACTTTTTAAGCAATTTGAGCTACAGTAGCTCGTCTGTTGGATTGGACCACACGGGCCAGCCTTCACTCCCCACGTGCATCAATGAGTCTTGGCCGCCCATTAATCTGTCGCTGGTTTACCGCTTTTCCTTCAATGGACCACTTTTGATAGGTACTGATCAGTGCAGACCGGGAACACCCCAGAAGAGCTGCAGTTCTGGAGATGCTCTGACCCAGTCGTCTAGCCATCATAATTTGGCCCTTGTCAAAGTCACTCAAATCCTTATGCTTGCCCATTTTTCCTGCTTCAAACACATCAACTTTGAGGACAAAATGAAAAAGTAGGATCAACGGAAAATGAACCGGGGACAGTCCGAGGCTCATTGATGCACAAAGTCTGGCCCATGTGGTCCGATCCACACAGTTTATTGCATATGCAGCTGCTGTTGGTGGCAAAAGGGGGACATACACAATATTAGTTCACAAGACCACCAAACTGTATTGATGCTACATAAAGACTATGGTCACAGCCCACCCATCCAGCTTCATTGTTGGACAATAATTGAACACTGATAAATGAAGTGACCATATTACAATGGGCTGTGTACCTTCCGGTCCCCCACCCGGTACAGCCAGAAGAGGACTGGCCACCCCCTTGAGTCTGGCCTCTATCTAGTTTTCTTACCAGGTCCCACCTACTAGGGAGTTATTCCTAGCAACTGTGCATCACTTGTGTTGCTTGCTTTTGGGGGTCTCTGGCTGGGTGTCTGTCAAAGCACTTTGTGACAACTGCTGTTGTAAAAAGGGCTTCATAAATAAATTCATAATGTTATGGCTGATCAGTGTATATCTATATTAAAAAGATATAATAATGATAGTGATATTTCTCTCTCTCTTAGGGCAGAGAAGATAGCCAGTCTGCCGGCATCAGTATGTCCTGTATTTCTGGAGAAGATGAAAATGGCCAACTTGAGTTCACTGCCCTTGAGCTCAAGCCTTCGCCCAGCTCTGATGTTTAGAGCTCTGGCCTGCCTGGTAATCAGATAGTCGTCATCATTATTGGGACAGTTAAGAATAGGGACCCATTAATGAGGTGCATCCTGTTTCCATTGATCATCCTTGAGATGTTTCCACAAACTGATCGGAGTCCACCTGTGGTAAATTCAGTTGATTAGACCTGATTTGAAAAGGCACATAACCAGGGGCGGAGTGGGACCAAAAGGTGGATTACTGGGAAATTTCGTAGGAGGACCACCGTCCCTCGGGGGGGCGGGGGTAGTGTCCAGAGTTGAAGTTGAAGTGCTGGAATTTTGGCCTGAAAGAAAAGACAAATGTGAAAGTCAAGGGTTAATGTGTATGGATTGATTATTCACTGAAAGTGTTGCTGGACCACATCTATTTTTTACTTTATGGAAATGTCAATCAATCATAAATCTTTAGAGATCAATACACACTGTCAGTAGCCAGCAAAAACCTTGACAAAAGAAAACTGGCCTACCTCAAAACACGAGTTGCCATGGCAGTAGGTCACTGGTCTCTGCAACCTTGTTTATCACCCAATCAGAGTCCAAGGACATCAGAATGTATTTTTTTGTTGACATAAGCATAAATGCTTCAAGGGCTCTTGGGTAAGAGCTCTCCTAAGTCTGTTCTTAACAAACTTAAGGGTGGAAAAGCTCCTCTTGCCGGCCACTTAAGTGGTTGATAACATCAACAGACATTTGTAGGCTAGTCCAATTACATGGTATGCCTCTGGCAACAGATTGTATGGTGCCAGGACAAGATAGACACAAATGGCACCGTACATACAGACATTCTTATTAACCAGCTCTGGCCCTTCCACATCATGTGTCTTCATTACCACTGCCTTCTCATGCGTCATCTTCCTTACATATTATTCTCTCCCTTTTGTCTCTACGCTTTCTGTCTCCATCTCCGCTGTTTCAGTCTCTACACTTTCAAAGTCCTCAGCTGTTTCTGTCTCTATTCTGGACCCTAAGGTAGAAGCGTCTCCGTCCTTTGCACTGCTTGACAGGTCATCTACATCTCATTTAAATTATATAAATTAAAAACAGCTATCATCAACAGTATTACTACTACACCGTTAAATGCAACTTCATTGAGTAACACAATATTTAAACAATGGTTGTTTGACAGCAATTTACCATAATGATGTTATGATACAACACAATTCAGATTTTTTTCTACTATAGCACACCTTTACTGTCCAATGTGCACACATATGACTGTAGCTGTGGTTTCTCCTTCTAGCCCAGTCTCATTACTTTCCTCACTGGGCTGAGTCTGACTAAGTTCTGACACTGTGGGAGGTAAAGAGAACAGGGACAGGACATTAGCTTCTGCTGGTGTTAGCGTCATAATCCCTATACACTTAACATAGCAGCAGCCAAGGGATGTTACTCATTTTAAAACAAGGAACATCTGCCAACCACTGACAGATAAATTCAAGAGCCACTCAAAACAATAATTTGTCTCATATTTACCACAAGCTACTTTCAAGTTTCACAAGCTTTTGGCTGGCTGGTAGCTGGTGCTAATTCCCACCTGTGTCTAGCTGTGATATAAGGTGCTTAGCATAGTTAGTTTATGCTTATATTTCTGATCCTAGACATGGTTGTGAACTGCAATTCCTTAGTGCTTTCTGATTAGCCTGTGTTTGTATTGAAATAAAAGGCTGCTGTGGCCCGCCGTATGGGTTGAGCAGAGGCTGCACAGTTTGACCAGCGGGCAGCAGCTGCACACCAGGCCAATGGATGATGTTGCTAAGAACTTTCAATGTATAACTAGTATCAGACCAAACCTTGCTGCCTCAAAACACTACCGGCCCACTGGGAAAAGTCCAGAATCTCCCCATTGACACTCCACTACTGCACATACCTGCGTATATAGGGTCCCAAAGTTAACAGTACATGTACGAGCACAAACTTAACCATGAAGTCAGAGGAATTGCCTGTAGAACTCTGATACAGGATTGTATGGAGGCACAGATCTGGGGAAGAGTACAGAAAAATATCTGCAGCATTAAAGGTCACAATGAGCACAGTGGCCTCCATTATCCGTTTATGGAAGAAGTTTGGAACCACCAGGACTCTACCTAGGGCTGGCCGCCCAGCCAAACTGAGTGATTGGGGGCCTTAGTCAGAGAGGTGACCAAGAACCCGATGGTCACTCTGACAAAGCTCCAGTATTTCTCTGTGGAGAGAGGAGAACCTTCCAGAAGAACAACTATCTCTGCAGCACTCCACCAATCAGGCCTGTATGGAAGAGTGGCCCGCCTGGAGTTTTTCAAATGGCACCTAAAGGACTCTCAGACCATGAGAAAAAATAATTCTCTAGTCTGATGAAACAAAGATTGAACTCTATGGCCTGAATGGGAAGCATCATGTCACATGGTCAATACCATTACCACAGTTAAATCATGCTGTGGGCGTGTTTTTTTTTAGCAGCAGGAACTGGGAGACTAGTCAGGATCGAGGGAAAGATGAATGCAGCAATGTATAGAGACATTCTTGCTGAAAACCTGCTCCAGAGCGCTCTGGACCTCAGACTGGGGCGAAGGTTAATCTTCCAGCAGGACAATGACCCTAAGCACACAGCCAAGATTACAAAGGAGTGTCTCCAGGATAACTCTGTGAATATCCTTGAGTGGCCCAACCAGAGCCCAGACTTGAACCTGATTGAACATCTCTGGAGAGATCTGGAAATGGCTGTGCAATGATGCTCTTTATCCAACCTGATGGAGCTTGTGAGGTGCTGCAACGAAGAATGGGAGAAACTGCCCAGAAATAGGTGTTGAAATAATACTCAAAAAGACTTGAGGCTATAATTGCCAAAGATGCTTTGAAAAAGTATTGAGCAAAGGCTGTGAATACTTATTTATGTACATTTTCATTTTTAATAAATTTGCATAGATTTAAAAAATAATTATTTCATTTTGTCATTATGGGGTATTGTTTGTAGAGTTTTGAGGGAAGTAATTAATTTAATCTATTTTGGAATAAGGGTGTAACGTAACAAAATGTGGAAAAAGCACTGTGAATTCTTTCCAGATGCATTGTATCCTGCCTGTAAATCACGCACAGCCATTGATGGCCTTGAGTTCCCTCTGGAGAAAAGTGCTGATTCATTCACAGGCCTTACAATAATAGATAAGCCACACGTCCCAGTGTCTTAGATGACCTCACTCTCCACTCTCCTCTAGTTATACCACTCTAAACTGCTTTGAACTGTTTCAAAATATGCTCATATATAATTACTCCTCAACAAAACATGTTTACCAGAGCCCTGTGTGTTTGTTTCCAGGGCAGAAACATGTCCAAGTTGTCCAGTGAAGAGGTGTTAAGCCTAGGGCCACTTCTGTGCGAGCTGCCCCCCTCTCAGATGGCTCTCCTGGCCCCCAAGGTTCTCAACTCCACACTGCAGGCCCTGGCGTCCTGCACACAGATTCCTCAATCCCACCACAGAGCGCTCTTCCAGCTGCTTAATGTGACATATGGGTATGAACAAGTACATCCTGTCTGATGCTGCAGCCAAAACAAAATAGTAGACACAAATAAAATGCTTGTTCTCTCCCTGAAAGTGACCCATCTTATTGGACAGCTGACATCATGGAATCCCTGGGTCCCCTCCTCCTATTGGATGACTCTGCTGTCCGTTCATTGCCCTATAAGGTCAGTGACTCTACCCCACGCACTCTCAACAAGAGGCATGATATATCTGAAGATGATCTTTGTCTCGTTACACTCTCTGCATCCCCCTAGACATGGCTGAAGAATGTTCTGTCAGACTTGATGGTGAACCGGACCTGCCCATCTCCTCCACCTCATCCAGAGTTTAGAAGCTGTCCGGACCTCTCTGCTCTACAATGGAAACTCTTTACTCTCTCCACTTCCACATTGGATCCTGTGTCTCTGTCCGCTGAAATGCCAGCGCGCAGGAAAAGAGCAGGTAAAAGTGTAGACTTCCTCCAGTTTGAGATTCAGTTGGGCTTGCGCAAAAACAGAGTGGGGAAAAAAGCGATGGCTTTTCCAACGTCACTGTTTTCATTTTCATGCACCGGGAAGCACGGTCCTACCGACAACATAAGCAGGCAATTGTCTTTAATATAATGGCATTTACAAATAGAACGTTTTCTTGATTACCTTGCCAACTTTGCTCGCAGACAGAGCGTGAAACATGGACAATTCTCAGCTAGGTGTCTTTGCCCACCAGCCAATGCCGCTGACCACAGACTAGAGTGGGGCAAAGATCTTAATAGTCTGGTAACACGAAACTAGTAAAACAAGGCTAACGCAAACCATCCTAAAAACAGATGAAAATGTATGTGGAATTATTAATTCAGTAATCATTGTTTACAATGTTCCTAACCTGTAAGCAGTGGCGGAACTAGAGTTTTATACATGGGGTGGCCAAGGGGTGTCCATGGCTATTTCAGGGGGTCCATAGACCATGACAGAACAATAGTATGTAAACCTAACCTGGCATTTAAGTAGAATGAATAAATCTTATGATTGCTGATTACAGGTAGAAGTGATATTTACCTTAACCCACAGTTCTTCAAAGTAGCAGATGGTGTGGTCCAAAAAGATAACTTCACTAGAATCCTTTAACGTACTAACAAAAGTCAGTGTCTCTACTTTGGAACTGCAGCTCAGTTTCA
>JACXGM010010989.1:13103-25682 GCA_016801145.1 Umbra pygmaea | reverse complement strand
AGGGTACGAATAGCATACACTTCTAATTGCACCAGGGTACGAATAGCATACACTTCTAATTGCACCAGGGTACGAATAGCATACACTTCTAATTGCACCGGGGTATGAATAGCATACACTTCTAATTGCACCAGGGTACGAATAGCATACATTGCTAATTGCTCCAGGGTACGAATAGCATACACTGCTAATTGCACCGGGGTATGAATAGCATAGCATACACTGCTAATTGCACCAGGGTACGAATAGCATACACTGCTAATTGCACCAGGGTACGAATAGCATACACTGCTAATTGCACCAGGGTACGAATAGCATACACTGCTAATTGTACCAGTGGTGCAAAAAGCCTCACCCAGGAAATAAATACAATTTCATCAATCAGGTTTTAGACCATAACTGATTACCCAGAAATGTATTTTATTTGTCCCGATCATAATACTGAGACTGTAATTGTGAAGGTGGTAAATTATCTCTAAAGTATCTGACCAAGAGTCTGCTGTAATTCTTAACATTAGTGCTGCCTTTGATCCCATTGATCACCACATTCTTTTAGATGTTGGAAACTCATTGGTCTTCATGGACAAGGCCTGATGGTTTAGATCCTATCTATCAGAAAGTTCAAGTTCATGTTTATTCTCATGTGCACAGAAACACTGTAATTGCATGTATAGTGAAAGTCTTGTGCCACCGCTCCAGCAATGCAGTAATAACAAAATTAGCATGAAGAAACCAATGTATATTATATTAGTAAATAATAAAAGGGAGGAGATGAAGATATGTAAGATATTAGTTTGTATCTGTGGATTGCCTGTCCTCCAATAAATCTAAGATGCTTTGGTGTTCAATTCTGGGACTGCTATACATTTTAATATTTATGTTGCCTCTTGGTGATGTTATCCAGAAATATAATGTAAATCTTCACTGCTTTGCTGATGACACACAGCTGTTAATTTTTAAATGAACCATGATAAAGTTTCGAGATTGCCTAGCCTGGAAACCTGTGTTTCAGACATAAACAAAATCTAATTTTTACTGTTAAATTAGGAAACAACTATAATGTTAATATTAGGTCCAAAGAAGCAAAGGCATCTGCTGTAATGAACCATGGTTGTATGGTTATGTCAACAAAAATGGATAAAGATATCAGTGTAACACTGGACACTGACATCTTCATAACATATTGTAATGTTCTTCTGTCTGGCTATCTATATGATAGAATTTTGATTAGAACTGCAAAAATGTATCATATTTTCCAGTTCCAGTCTCTTTATACTGGCTGCCTTGAAGGCTAGGTTTGAAGTGTGTCTGTGGGAGTGTGTCCATTCAGCCAAAATAACATTTGTGAGGTCGGGCCCTGCTGTTGGACGAGAAGGCCTGGCCCACAATTGCCGTTCCAATTCATCCCAAAGGTGTTTATTTGGGTTGATGTCAGGGCTCTGTGCAGGCAACTTGAGTTCCTCCACACCAAACTTGTCGAACCATGTCTTTATGGAACCTGCTTTTGGCTCAGTCCTGCTGGAACAGGAAAAGGCCTTCCCAAAACTGTTGCCACAAAGTTGGAAGAACCCAGAGCACCATCCCTGGAAAATAGCCTCAAACCATGATCCCTGGGTTTCCACACACTTTTGGGTATATGGTGTAACTATACTTACCCTACAGTCACAATATGCAGGCCTCATCTATGTTCCTAGAATGTTTTTACAAAAAAGAAGGAGCCAAACCACAGAATCAAAGAGCTTACAAGGTCTACACGGCGCAAATGCAAGGTTGCAGTGTAATTTTTCATCATAACACGGGTGTGTCGTGCTACTATACTATGCAGACATGAGCTACGCAGATTTGTGGTGCCTCAAAAAAGTGATGCAAAGCAAGTGGCTATGCTGTCAACTTCACCAGTATCTTTCACAGTGCAGGTTGAGGGGTTTATTTTTGAGCCACGGAAGCCTCGTTCTGACATCCGACTAGAAAACATTTACTCTGCCGCACATGCTATAGCCAACTAGTTGATTTAATATGCAACTAGGTGAATTCAAATGCCAGTTGAAATGCAACAATGCTGTTGTCAAAAACTAGTTTGTGGCTTGAAAACAAGACTTTTTGTTGTTTGTGTTTTTGTTTACTTACCTACATGCATTAACGCTTATCGCCCCGTCAGCCTCAACATTTAAGTCTTTGCTAAACACATATTTCTTGTAAGGTGTAGGATTTATATAGTCTGCCCAGGGGGTGGAAGGTGATTAGCAAAGACTGGATTGACGATTCACCCATGCTGGTTTTGCCTGGTACAGTAGGCTGTTCCATTATTGCATTTGTGTTTTTGTAATCAGTGTGCTCAACTACATAAAGACGAAATGTGCCTTTGTGTAAATTCTCTGAAAAAAAGGTTACAGATTTTTTTTTATAAATGAACATGAGAAAGTAGTGGCATTGTAATGAGTAGAAAGTGTTGTGAGTTTAATGAATGTAAAGATGGAATCACACCAGATCCCATCATTATCTCAGCTCTGCCTAATGATGTAGTGCAATGCAGGGATATCCCGTCACCTTGTCTAAAACATCCTAGCCCAGACAGCGTACAGACACACAACCACGCACCCACACACAGCTGCATTCGATATATGACAGGCTGGAGGTGATTTGTAGAGTGTCGTGTGGCCCAAGCAGTCAGAATGAAAATGAATAGGACAGCAGGGACCGACAGAGAGACAGGCAAAAGAAGAGAGGCGGGGGCTCTAAACAGGAGGGGGGTGAGGGGCGTATCAGGGTACACAACATGAGCCAGGCAATCCTTTGTCCCAGTGGCAATAATCTTTCAGAATTTTTCAAACCACCACCAGTCAGGCCGGCGGCTGGCCTGCAGCCAATATTACAGGAAGCTACAGATCTGAAAGATGAATCATGGACCACACTTTCTGTCAGTATTTATAGTCATCATATGTCTATGTTTGTACACGTGTACCGTGCATACGCTGTGCCACAATTACATTCCCGTGGGGATGGTAAATCCATTATGTTATCTCAGATGATGGAGGGGTGGGGGTGAGTCTGAGTACCAGAAGGAGCTCTCAACGAACACAATTGTGGGAGAGTTTAAGTTTGTGGCAGGGAAGGAGGTTCTGGAGGTAAAATCTTTAAAGCCTGAAGGTTTAGAACTCTTGGAATTGGTGGAGAGGAACACGAGAGTGGAGGAGAGGTCTTTTGGGCTAAGCTGTCACGATGGACTCGGCAGAGGAGCTGCGTCTGAGGGGCTACAAGGAGAGAGGCTGGGTTAGAGGCTCTACGGGGAGAAGCTTTGAAGACTCAGCACTGGGGAAAGTTAGATTTGGTGAGGAGTAGGTGAGGCAGGGGTAAGTGTGAGTTAGGGGTGAGGATGGGTAAGGGAGGGGTGAGGACGGCAAAGGAGGGGTGAGAAGGGAAGCGCAGACGTATTATAGTGGTTTGAAAAATGAGAACATCCATCGATATGTAAAGAGAGACGGGAATGAGCAATTCCCGGAACAAAGGGAAAGAAATACATTTGAATCCATTTTATCAGTAACAAACATCATGTCAGTTGGCATGCTTCCAATGCTTATTTAATTTAGCAAGCAATACATTTTATACACAAAACATCTACATGCTGCAAGTAAACCCAATTGAGTAGCTTACAATGTAGTGGATGGGTCAGATTTGTGAAACATTTTATACCGTAACAGCCTTGTGTGTTGGACAATTTCTTAGTATACACTTGAAAAGAGGATTGTTCACACAACGTAAAGCTTCAGCTTCATTGACTGATGATTTGGTTTCAATTATTATGGAGGTGACTTTATATTTGAAAATCTTTAGTATCTTTCAAAGTTATTTGCATGCAGAACATCTAGCTGGCAACTCCAGAAACTTTGAATAAGTCTAAATTAAAACTTCCTATGGGTAGCAAAACTGGACAGAGAAAATACAGTAATGACTCAAACAACTCATGCCTGACTACCAGTACTTATTTTATGTAAATGTATGTTGAGTTATGATCTCATTGTGCTTATAGATTTCATTTTTGCCACTACATGTAAAGCTTCAAAACAACCATATTTAAATGTATTTCATAACATTGTAGTACCTTGACTCCGATGTCAGAATTTGGCTCTTCTATTACAAAGACCAATTTACATTCCTATAAAAAGTGATGTTAAGACCACAACTAACAGGACGTAATGCACCACTTTGTATTCAAATGTGGAATAAGCAAGGTGCAAAGTCAATTGTCCATAATGTTCACACAGGGCAGGATGGGTCACTGTCAGTGCTGTCACAGCAAATGCCAAAATGTAGAAAATCCAGAATACTGATTTTCAGTACAATTTTTTACACTGTGGATTACAAATGGTACATGTACACTTCTCAGTGTAGAATAATAAATCTTTGTGTTGTTGATTGTTATAAGTGTCGGTGTAGGGTCCATTCTGAGGTGATGAACTCCCTTGAGAGTTTGTATGTGGTTGAGTCTATTCAGTCCTCATTTTCACGTGTGAAGTGTTAGGCAAAACCATCCGGAATGCTTTGATGCACGATTATTTTTCAGAATTGTTGCTTTTTATCTGTTTTCTGCTTTGTGCATTCATTAATTGATTACCTTATGTGTAATTATAAAACAATAATAAAAATTTTCAGTTTTCAAATCTAACACAAACCTTAAGTGGTATTTTTGATTGCAACCATTACTGAGATTAATGTTCCTGTCGATGTAGTTTCTCTAGTCTTGTTCAGTTTATAAGTACTTCACCATTGCAGTCATTTTGAATGCAGGTTGTGGGTGATAAAATATTACAACTGTTGGATATCCTTTCAGTTTGATCTTAATTTGTGTTTTCTACATATTTTCAATCTTCAAATGTAAGTAATAAAATTATAAAGTGCTTAATAAGCACTGACTTGGTCAGATTTTTACACCTTTAGTGTTCCAGGATTACTCTGAATGTGCTGGAAAGCATTGAGAGGGTGTAAAGAAATAACCATGACAGAGTACCTTTATACTTTTAAAGTGTTTAAAATTTGGGAGTGTATCTTTTACACTTTTGACAGTGTTTGCTGAACACCAAACTCTTGGACCTATATACACCCTGAAACCAGTGTTATATGTACTCTCATAGAGTCATATGTACATTGTGATTACTGCTGTGTTGGTTTTTGTTTTTGAGGGAGAACTTGTTCACCTGTCACCACAGTAACTGTGCAATAACCTCTTTATATAGATTTTTACTATAACAATGTATTGGATTTATTCAGTCTAATAGGCCAATGCCTTTGTGTAGATAATATGGCCCTGTGATATTGGCAAATGTATTTTATGTTTTTAGGCAACCGCTCACAGTGGACTTTGGACATTTGATCTTGTCTTTTAAAGGCCATCTGATGTCATTCTGAGACTTTTCATGCCACTCGCTCAACCAGGCATGATTCGAACACTCATGCGTCAGAAGAAACACACTATCCATTCTTCAGACTGATCTTACAGGGTCCCAAGAGGCCTCAAGGTGTCACTAGAGTCAAATGAGGCAAGTCAAGCCAATTTGAATACTAGCCCAATGTCAGACTCCTGGGTTAAAACAAAGGCCATACTAAAACATTGGTAATTCCTTGACAAGGCAGTAACTAGCCAATACTCTTATCCAGAAGCCTTTCAGTAGTAAGTGCCTACATTGTCCCCTGTTGGAACTGAATCCACAAACCTTGCAAACAGCAAGTTTAAGGGACATGCAGTCAGGCAAGGCACTGCCTGCCCAGTGATAATCTGTCAAAATATAATTGATTTAATAATAAATAAATGTTGTGTATGATGTGATGTTTATTGGTCTTTTTCAACAATTCATGTGGATTTATAATGACATTTTCAAATTCAAAAAAACTGTAATAAAAATGAATAAAAAGTGCCATGCAGGTTAAATGCATGACTACTAGGGTTGCAAATTTTGGGGAATATTCAGAGGTGGAAATTTTCTGTGGGACTTAACGGGAATATACAGGAATTAACAGGAATATATGCAAATTAATATTAGTTAATACCATTTAAATGTATTTTTTTTTGCATTGAACATACAATTCAGGGTCTTGCACCTGTATTCACCCACCTTGGACATTTCCACATTTTGTATGACAACCTGGATTGAAATAATATTGTATTGCCATGTTTACAATTTCTTTTACACAATTTACCGAACACTTTGAAGGTGCATAATACTGTATATTCTATTGTGACACAAAACATTTGTTAAACAAATGTCATCTCCTTAGTGTGCAAGATCTTGAGAATCAGCTGTACATGTTGGAAGAGGCACTGCACATGTGATGGAAGAAAGCACTGTCCATTAAATTGATAGGTTAACCAAAATATGACACAAGACCTAGAATTGCTTTATGTGTATCCCAAAAAAAAGGTCAATGTTATATGATAACTTTTTGATGAATTTACGCTAAATTCCTGAGCTTAAATTCCAATGTAAAATTTTCAGTTATTCCGGCCTGGCCCGATTTCGACCCTTTGCAACACATAGTGGCTACGTTCCCTGTTGTTGAAATGCATTGAACTTGTGTTCTCGCCTCCAGTTACTGTTGATGGACCGGTCTCCGCAGGGTAGACAGAGAAGTCCTGCCATGTGTGTTACTTTTATAACATTTAGGAATAACACTGTGTACATCGTGATAAAAAAATATTTTTTGGTTGGTATAACTAGCAGTTGTAAATTAACTTAAAAAATAGATGGTTGCTACATGTTACTGGATAATTGGAGGCAGGTGGTTTTCTTTGTGATTGAATTTATTCTCACTTTGTGTGATTTTTGTTTTTGATACTATGAATCAACAATGGACTTTAAAGATTGGAATATGTTTTGTTTTTCCCAACTTGTCTTCCCCCGTGATTTTACTCAATCCACGCAACTGTATAAATCAAACATGTTTACAGTTTATCTCGATTGCTAAGACAAATTTCTTGAAACAATGTGTCCAGGGCATGTAGCTACAGATTTTTTTTAATTATATATAGTAAACACATTTTGCAATTACTGTAAAACAAAAAATACAGTAATCAGAACTTAGTAAAGTTTTTACATATTGTATACTGTAGTTAGTGCACAAGTAATACAGTATGGAATGTCTGTATATTCAGCAATTGTATAAAAATACTAGTGGTCCAACTGCAAAAGCCCCAAAAAATTAAGAAAACTATTAATGATACCACATTACAGTACACTCCAAAATGTTGTCAATGAGAAATTAAATCTTACTCAGCATCACGTCTTTGTGCTGGGCAGGCTAGAGGACTTCTTCCACATCACAAGCAATGTAGTATCTTCCCATGGAAGATCCAGCCTTGACAACACTTCATACCTATGTCACCACAGGCCAATTATATTGCCTGCAAGAGATTTTCCCTGGAATAAGGGTTTCAGTCATAGACCTTCCACCACCATACAGAGAAAAACTTCTACTGGTTTGAGGAAAAGGCTGTATGGTAAAAGGCAAAGCATTTATGAATCGCTTGTTGATGTTGAACCACTCCCGTATCCGGACACCAGAGTGAAAGCTGACATTGTCTCAAACCAGGACGTAGACAGGATACACTGCCTGTTGAAGATCCTGCTGCTCACACAAAATATCCTGAAGACCACCCAGAAATGTCAGGAGATGTTCAGGGTTAAATGGCCCCAGGGAGGCATGTTGGTGGAGAACCCCATGATTACTCATGGCTGCACAAAGGGTGACTTGCCACCACGCTGGCCAGGTTCTTCCAGCATGGCCTGTTGGCCAATTATGTTCCTGGCTCTCCTTCTCTTCGCCAGGTTGAACCCTGCTTCATCAACAAAAATTCATTTATGGTGCCTCTCCATGGATTCCAATTCAAACACTCTCTACATATGAAAATAGATAAATATGTAGTTTAGTAAGTGATAAAGAAAGACAGACTTCTGCAATAGTGTATTTTAATGGAATTTATGATTTACATACAGCTAGTGGCATAGAATTGTACTGTCAGCATCAGCGCTAAATGTCTCTGAGTGTACACTTACTTGCACATACTGAAAGTAAACTTTCAATGACCAAAATAGAAAGAAACAATTGCCTGTCCTCTTCTCTGATTGTCCTGATTATGGGGGCCACCGAGAATCTTCTCAAATTGGGTTATACACTTTATCCCTGCTTTCCTCATTGTCATTCCATGAACAAGAACATGCTCTATCACAGTTGCCCAAATTTCATCTGAAATTCCTCTTCTTGGTCTTTCTCTTCCTGATCCTTGTACCTATCCTCCTCGTCCACCACCTCTTAAACATACTCTTCCTCCTCTGCCTCTCAGATAGTTTCCATCCATTGTTGGTCTCAACATTCAAAGCACATGTGCCACTCTGAACTGGCTTCAATTCTGTACAATCATGGTTTGGTCACATCATTAGAAACAAGTGTGAACAATTTTGAGTAAACAATGACAACTGTGATGTACTTGTGTTAAATTTTTGCCGCCCGTGTTGTGCCTGTGTGTACGACATGCATGCAAACCGTACGGTTTCACTGCTTAGGTCACGGCATTTACATTTAGTGTTTTAGCAATCGGGAAAACTGTAAGCTGCTTATATTATTCATATAATAATGCTAGTGCTACTCGCTGCTGTTTCACCTTCCTATAATACATAACCGTACCAACCTGGACTGCCTTCATTAAACTCACCAGAACATCACTGCACGCATGGTCTCCCTTCCTCTACATACACCTACGTAAAAACAAAATTATATAGTATTTAAAAACATTACCCTAGACTGATTAATGTAGTATTCAGTGGTGCTTTTTCTGCATTTTTTTTCCAAAACAGACGATTGTAGTATTTTAGTTTATAGTTGATCGATCACATACCTGATTAACAATTATAAATGCTTAGCAATGTTCTGTCAAGGTTCATTATTCATTTACCTGTCATTTTTACAAATATTT
This sequence comes from Umbra pygmaea, assembly GCA_016801145.1. NCBI lineage: Eukaryota > Metazoa > Chordata > Actinopteri > Esociformes > Umbridae > Umbra > Umbra pygmaea. The sequence goes on along the minus strand of JACXGM010010989.1, from coordinate 16,720 downwards.
CCACAAATTAGTATACACACCCAGCAATGTAAATCACTTCCTTTAGGAACTAGATTGTTCGCAAAATATTTTCTGTCTCTGTTGCCATCGAGAGCTTAACCCTGGTGGACAGTAGCAAAACAAATGCTCAGCTGGTCCTAAGGGGCCCAAAGTGTGCCAAAAAAATATCCCCCACACCAATATACAACCACCACACACTGTTGATACAAGGTAGGATGTATCCATGCTTTCATGTTGTTTACACCAAATTCTGACCCTACCATCTGAATGTCACAGCAGAAATCTACCACAAGGTCTAGAGTTCAAAGTTGACTTAGTGCCTGTCCCCTCGCAAGTTGCTTCCAATGTAGCCTAAGCTCGTTGCCTACTAGCTAGCAATTCACTATACTAGAAGCTTTTACAACTGGTCACAATTTCAGACTAGGCAAAGTTTTTCCTATCTTCTATTGTCCAATTTTGGTGGGCCATTCAAATTGTAGGCTCAGTTTCCTGTTCTTAGCTGACAGTAGTGGCACCCGGTAGGGTCTTTGTCTGCTGTAACCTATCTTCAGGTTCAATGTGTTGTGCGTTCAGAGATGCTCTTCTGCATTCCTTGCTTGTAATGAGTGGTTTGAGTTAATGTTGCCTTTCTCTCAACTTGAAACACTCTGGCCATTCTCTGATCTCCATCAAAACAACATTTTTGCCCAAAGAACTGCAACTCACTGGATATTTTCCCTTTTTTGGAATATTCTCTGTAAACCCTAGAGATGGTTGAGCGGGACAATCCCAGCAGATCAGCGCATTCTAAAATTTTCAAACCAGCCCGTCTGGCATCAACAACCAAGCCAATTTCAAAGTCACTTAAAGGCCAAGTTTCTTAATATACAGTAGTATTTCCAAACATAACTATAGATGATTTATGTCATATACAGTACAATCTGTATCAGTCTGCACTTTAAAAATCACAAGGTTTAGAATTCAAAGTTGAACTAGAACTGCAAGCAGTTTTGACGGGGTCCAAGCCGTCCCTGGCAAGTCGCCCCGATGACCCGCGGAGCCCACAAAAGCAGAACCTATGAAATCAGAAACAAAAGGCGCGATGGCTGTGACGCAAAAGCTAGAAAATTTCATAACACTTAAGATACAAGGTCTGTAGTAATTTGCACATGCTCTGATATTTCAAAGACATTTTAAAATGTTAAAAGAAGTGCTTTGATAATGGTCGAAAATGTCAGAGAAGATTAAAAAAGTTGTCATTAGCAAGAAAACATAGGGGATTACAAACAAAGAAAGCAGATGATGAAATACCATCACATAGTATGTCGATCCATAAACTGTTGTTTGGAAAACAGGTTTTCAGATAGCAGAGGTAATCACAGTGCTGTACAGCCATGGCTGAGAATTCATGTACTGTGTTTGAATGAACCAATCTTTGGTTTATTTTGTCCTAATTGTACAGGGATAGGGATTAATTTAAAATTGATTAGCAAAATTCTGGGTTCTCTAGCAATTTTATGTAATAATTTATGTATGCCTAACATTCTTGTCTGTACACTGTGCACACTAAAACAAAACAAAACATTTAGCACCCTTTTTTATGTAACTTTATTCCATATCCATTTCACTGTTCAGATTAGGTCGCTACTTTATACTGCGGCAAAAAATTCATGTAGCGCATTTGAATGAACTGATCTTTGATTTAATTTGTCCTAATTGCGCAGGGACAAGGCTTGAAATTTACATAGATTCACAAAATCATGGGTTCTGTAGCAATTAACTGTAGCATTTTGTGTATATCTGCCCGACTTGTCTGTACACTTTGCCTTACACATTATACAAATCAGAACCAAATAAGGAGTTACCTACATCTTTCACTGTTCAGGTCAGGTCACTAATTTAGGCTGCTACCAACAGTATAGATAGTTGTTCTTGAAAATGTTTTATATTGTTTTGTCATACAATTTTGTACTCGATTAGCAACAAACCAATTCTAACACCGCACACTCCAAACAGGAAATAAAGTTTGCCAGATACACAGGCACATGATCCAGCGTACTCTAATAATCCCAACAAGTGGCAATTTATCAGAATATAGCATAGATCATCTGCTTAGAAATATAGGAAATATTGGTTAGGATAGAACACCACAATTAAATCTGCTAAATAAAAGTATATTACATTAATTATGAATTTATCTTGTCTTTGTTTGAAACAAATTGTAGCCTATACGATTATAATACAATTTTTTTATATGTTCTATAATGTCTGACACATTAAAAAAGCTCATACTTTTGGATAGTCATTATGGAAAGTGGACCTCAAAGTATAAAGTTGGCAAGGCAAATGTCAGAAAATATCGAGGTGTGAGCTACAAATTCTGTGGTACATCACCGTTGTAAATATCCCATTAACATTGATTGAGAAAATGGGCAAAAACTGCTCTATGTTGACGACAGCACCTTTTAATGACAAACAATTTGATACTGAGCTTCAGAGCGGCATGCCAAGCAAGCACCAAAAGTTTCATGTTGATAGCATTTACTACATAAAAGATATTGTAATCACAATTTACCCAGTTAAATGTATTGAGTTATTGTCCAAAACAAATAAATGTTGATTAAAGCGCCTCCTAACGGCCAACCTTCGCCAAATTTTGTATAGAACATCACAGTGGGACATTGAACAATAATCTCAGGTTTTTTGATGATAGCATTCAATTTGGCAGCGATATAATAAAGTTCATATTTCGTAGCTAGCTACGAAAATTTGTTTGTTCATCAATTGTGCATAGTTTAACGTAACAAAATTATTTTGATAACTTTTGGTCAGGTCCGTCGGGAGATACTAGACACCAAGTTTTGTGTAGATCCGTGGCACGGTCTGGGACGAGTTCAAAAACGTTGGTTTGCGCATGGTGCAAAATTGTGAAAAATATTGTTAGAATGGGTGTGTCCTATATCATCAGATTTAGCTCAGTTCAAGGTACACTTGGATATAAGGATTTCTATTGTGCAATGTGTAATGTGGGAGTTATGGGCACAAAACCCGTTTCTCACCATTATAGCGCCACCTAGTGGTCTACATGTGTAATTTTTGGTATGTGAGGTCAAGTAACCATTGCGCATGTACACTGTCAATCAGGGGTGGTAAAAGTACTCAAAAGTTATACTCAAGTAAAAGTATATATACCTAAATAAAAAAGACTCCAGTAAAAGTAAAAAGTCCTCCATTCAAACATTACTTGAGTAAAAGTACAAAAGTGTCAGATTAAAAATGTACTTAAGTACCGAAAGTAGAAAGTAAATATTCAAATGAACTGTAAATATCAATAATTAAGCAGCTCAATTGTTTTGTGAGTGATATGCCATGTTTTGTTAGGTTTGCAATCATAAGAGTCAATGAAGCACCTTAATGAAGCACCTTAACCCAGTAAAGAGTTAACTTGTAATAGACATGTTCCATAATATTAGCTGCATCAAACAGAAGATGTTTCAGAATATCAATGAGGAAGAACCACCTCTTTAAGTTTAAATATCTTCAAAACACACCATTAAGCGACACAGACTACTAATTAAATCTGTAAAAGCTTCTGTTCAGCTTTAGCAGAAGCTGATTTTCAAACTTGCTAGATGGTG
>JACXGM010010989.1:0-13003 GCA_016801145.1 Umbra pygmaea | reverse complement strand
ACAGCATGCAGGGAGAAACAGCTTAATATCTTGATTCTCTCCTGCATCCAGCTTACGGTTTTATCACACACAACCCCAAATCTACCACCGTTAGCTATCATGCATTATATACATTGACTATTGTCAAGAGCTGCACCTTTACCTGTTTCTGCGCAATGGCGAACTGACTGCTATGTATGCTGGCAAAGAGCTCGCACATTCTTTTTTTAAGATCTTCATTGGTTTGGAAAGCCAGTGTAATAAATACTTGGAGCGGGCTTGGGGAAAATGTATGGGAGTAAAAAGTAAACTTTGTCCTTAAAATTGTAGTGGAGTAAGAGTGAAAGTAGATCCAAATAAAACATACTCAAGTAAAGTACAAATCCCCGAAAAAAATACTTAAGTAAAGTAATGAAGTATTTTTACTTCACGACTTACCACCACTGCTGTCAATTTGAAGTTACTCACATTAGTACAAGGGGTAGATCCAAAACTGGGTCCCATAGGCCACGCCCCTTTTCACGAATCAGTACCCAACTGTAGGGGTGGCCTCAAGAGTGGTCCTAGATGGTATCCTCAAAATTTGGTAAACATCGGATGAGCCATTGATGAGATATAAACTTTTTGTAGTTATAGCGCCCCCTAGTAGCCAATTTTCATAAAATTTGTTGTGGAGCCTCAGATGGTCTTGTCAAAGAAGAATCTAAAGTTTTACAATGATAACTTTTTTTTGGCCAAGATATTGCAAAGTTTATACTTAAGTAGCTAGCTACACAAATTTATTTTTGCGCAATTTACCCAATTTTCATCTGATAAAAATGATTTTGATAAATTTGTGTCACGTCAGTCTGGTGATCATACATACCAAATTTCATGCAGATCGGACACACGGTCTAGGAGGAGTTACAAAAAGTAGGTTTACGATAAATTGCAATTTTTCACGCATAAAAGTACCGGTGGAAATGGGCGTGGCCTATGTCAGAAGATTCAGCTGAACTCAGGGAACACGTGGATATGTGTATCTTCTATGTGCGATGTACGGTTTGGGAGTTATAAGGCGAACACATTTCTTTTGCTATAGCGCCACCTAGTGGTGGAAGTGGCTGAATTTTTCAGTCTGAGGCCCCAGCGGTGATCTGGACCAGTCCTGAAAATGGCACCCCCACGATCATGTATATTTTAGGCTGTAGTAACGGTTTTACCGGAAGAATAAGAATAATAGGAAACCTTAGAAAAACAATAGGGTTCCACAGCCCTGCTGGAGATGTGAACCGCGTTTCTTTACAACAACGGTTCCCAGCCCCTTCGGGCTTGGACCAGTAATTAGGGCCTGACCCCATAATGATCATTGATCAGTGTGTGTAAACAGCTACGGAAAGAAATACTAGAGCGACCCGGGAACACGTAATCGTTGCACACGATATTCAGAAACAGTGCTTAGGCTACCTAGCTTGAATGTGTGCGTGATAAGGGATGAAACTTTAGAGCAGGCCGCAACAAGATAGCTTACGTTCCCATTAATGACTCCACCGGAGATGTTCTGGAAAATGATTTAGAATGTATAATATTTAATTCCAGATAATGGGCATCAAGGTACAACGCTTTAACCGGACAAAGAATTACACAATTACAATACCAAGAATTACATTTCGACTTAACTCCCAAATATGATCTACGATCTAAGCATGTCTTATACGGTTCAGTCTATTTCTCAACATGTATTCTAACACATTTACTATGGCGCGCACTGAACGTGGGCCAGGAGCCTTGTTAAAGAGCACTCATCTGATTAACCTTAATCAAAGCCTTATATTCCCCCCGGAGAGGCGTCGCCCAACTTCCCCGCTGCATAAAAATGGCAGTCACCATTTCACTGGCTGGTGCTGGACAAAGCCACCCATATCAACATATATACCTGAACACAAGAGTATTTGTTTTAAACCTGTGGAAGAGCATTGGACCTGTTCAACATTGTAATGTCTGTATCATAAACCACCCTTTATGGGATTGTCCAAAAACACCAAATGTCATATCGTTATGTACAGTATAATGTTGAGATTTATCAGCTCCCTGTTGTCTTCCCCCATGTTGGGGGGTTTGACCCCCCCTTCCTTCCAGGGCTCACTCAGGCAGACTCACAATAGTGTGAGAGAATGCCAGTCCTTAGACAGATGTGGAAATGGCTATAATCAGTCCTGCAAACAATCTAAAAATCCACTACACTAGCAATTTACCATAACTGGTAACTTTTACAACCGGTCACAATATGTCAGAGAGCTCATGCCCTATCTTGCTCCAGTAGGTACAGATTGAACAATAATCTGTCACAGATACATTTCTAAATGAAATTGCATTAATCACATTATATGGTTGATATAGCTAATTAGTGCCCTATCAATATTTGTGACAAATACATCTCTGGGCTTATCTTAAGGGGTACTCCCCAATCAAGTGACTTCATCTTGAGCTAGCTAGCTAGCTATTTATAGTAACTTGACTGATACAATTTGTCAGTAAATTCTCTGATGTTGTTCAACAGATATATCACCTACCTAGCTCCAATTCGTACAGCATGAGCAATATTCTGTCAACCATATTTTTTTATTTACATCGGCATTCATCTACTAAGTATATCAACAAACATGTATATACACTAATATACAGGCTACATCATGCTAGCAGGCTCCGACCTTACCTCGAGGTATTCTCCCCAGTCAAGTGAATACGTATTGAGCTAGCTATTTAGCTATTTACTGTACCTTGACTAATACAATATTTTGTGTTAATCCTCCGAAGTCAATGAGCAGCTATATCACCTACCTAGCTCCAATTCATACAGACTGAGCAATATTCTGTCAACCATCATTTTTTATTTTACATTGCATTCATCCAAGTATGCACAGACACAAATATACACACTAGGCCATGTTAATTGGCTACACCGACTGTAATCGAGGGCCTGCTTTGCCCCAAGTCAATGCCTTCAGCTAGGTAGCCATTTCACTGTCTAACGATACTTTCAATTAATAATTTGATTGACAGCTATATCACCTACCTAGCTCCAATTCATACAGACTATACAATATTCGGTCAATTGTTATATTTAATTTTACCATCAGATCATCCTAACAAGCTTCTAACCTCTGCTAGTGATAAACCCTCTTCGACTCGGCTGGTATATCCATTTTTTAGGATACTGAACATTTCCATATACACTGGTCAATGTGAAACTCGGATGCTCTAAAAAACATAGTAATCATCTTCTTGGCTGAAGAAATTAAGTCCTCTCCCACTCTTTACAATAAACACTTTCTGTCTCTGTTGCCATTGCTTGGCAGTTTCATTTGCGCTGCTTGAAGAATGAGATGGTGGTTCACTTCAGTACAACATAGTTATTAATGTTTCTTTATGTTTGTTAACTGTAATGACAGGTAACGTACAATGGTGTCCTCCATGTTTTTTATGCTTCACCATGGAAATAATTAGCGACATGTAGGAATGTACCTAAACCAATTCTATGATCCTCTTCCTGACACCTACTGGTCAAAATGAAATATTGCCATTTGCCTTTTTAAGTAATAACAACCATTTTACACTGATCCAGAATTTAATGGAGGGGTTTCTTATTTATCTGTGGTTGAAACCACATCCATATCTCAAATTTCCAAATACATTACCAGTGCAAGGTCACCCTGGGCTCTATTGCTTCACCGGCAGTTGCTTGATTCACCCAGCTCTTGCCTCACTGTATTCTGCTGTTTTTTAGCCTTGTTGCTCAAACATGTAGCTATGGTTGTATATTACCATTTAAAAACACTTGACCAAAGTTCAAATCGTCCAGCTCATTGGGTTGTTCGTCAGTTGCACTAGCTATTGTATAAAAATATTTCATGTGAATCTGTCCAAAAAATTACCAAAGAGTGGCAAGAAGACCTAACATACACTTAGTATGGTGTCTACATAAACAGGCAACTGCCTGGAATAGATATCTCACAGCGACCGTAAAATCGACAATGAAACACACACCTGGGAAAACACAGAAACTATATAGCAAATAAAAAATATATAGCAAATCTAGAACCGGTGAGAAGAATAATGATGTAATATAGGACAGGTGGGTGTGCATAGATGTGGATAGGTGGACCGTAATGAGAATATGGAAGGAAATGTCAGAATGACCAGAGGGATGCAGGGATGACCTCGTACAGTTCTCTCAGGCTGAGAGAAATGTGACACCATAGTATTCTCAAACTCACTATGGAAGTTTAACAGTCCAATCAACACAATTCAGGGGCGGGTCAAATAAAGATCAGGAAGTCAACTGAATTCCTTTCCTGAATCTAGCTGTAGTTTTGTGTTTTGATCATAATGTATTTTTTCTTTACTGCACTGTTTAGAACTGTGGCATAAGTGTTTACAGTGCATGTGATATTTTTGGGGCACATTTGGGAAAATAGGGAATGTTTCTTGAAATGCTAAACTCTCCTACAACTCTTCTGAGGTTAGCATATTGTTGGCTTTAAAATAAGCCTCCTAAGTCATTTCTTCCTAACAATTTTTTTATTATATCTAATGATGTTACCAATTTGTTACGGACACAGGATTGAAAATGCAATAACTAACAAATTCATTTTAGTTAAGTCTCTACATCTTGAACATGTTAAGTACATGTAGCTAACTTACTAATTTCCATCAGTAATGTAAACCACAAAATCGATTTAAAGGGGCACTGTGTGTAAGTTTGCATGAGAATGGAACATCTTTCTCTTTTAGTATAAGTGATGAACTTACAAAACCTTTAAACACTGCATTTTATATATTTAAAGCAGTTTTTGGAAGAATGAGATTGATAAAGGACATGCAACTATATAACAGGAAATTGAAACAACATTTTTTTTACTGTGAGTAGTTCGGTTAGAGTTTAAATTGCAGCGGGTTTTCTCAAAAGTTTTAATGATGAGGATAAGGTGTTATACCAGACATTTTCTTCGTATTCCCAGGAAATTAAGTAATATACTTGCTATGACTTAATTCATACGATTAATCTTCTCTTCCAATTAGTGCTGTGTGAATGTCAGCAGCAGCCTAACCTAAATGCAGAGAGCGGGTTGCTCAGGTGGGTAGATAAGACCTGGGTGTAATAACGTCGGAGAAAATAAGGAGAGCCCTGTAGCACCGGGTGGGACTTAATAGTCCCGCTCCTTGATGAGATTGTGTGCACGAGATGTTCATTAGTGAGGGGTGAGGGTGATGCGCAACCCACCAGTATAACATTTAGGAGAATGAGGGGGCGGGAAGGGAGAGCAAACTACACCAATGTTTCCATTGTAAGAGGTCTAGCTGCTGCATAGAAGGCAACAAAAGCTAGACAGGCACGTGCTGCTGCTGATTTGTTTTCTTCGTTTTATTTTAAAGGAGTAAAAGAAAACAGAAGGGGGTAGGGGGTGGAGTCATACAGCAGCGAAATAACGACAATCGAGCTGCTTTTTGGAAGAGAGAGGGTGTATGTGAGAGAGAGAGAAGGAGAGAGAGCGAGAGAGGACATCCTAATGCGACAGAGGATGCAGCTTGACTAAATTGCGTAGCACAGAAAAGGAGATAGTGATTCCGCGAGTGAGCGACGACACGCCGACAGGGAGAGAGAGCGACAGCAAATATCTGTCAGATGAAGCTAGAGACGTTTTTATGATCACAAAATCCCGTGTGGTCTCCTTTATTACAGGGCGTTCTGAGCGGGCAGTATCAGTGTCTCATGCGCATGATCAGCCGTCTACGCATCCCTTCTGCCGGGAGTCAACACACATCCTCAGCATCTCTCAGCCAGCAGAAACAGAAAGAAAATAATCTTGCCCTCCGTAATTAAGGTAGGTACACGCGCATGCATTAGTTCCTGTCTCGCTATTGGATATGTCTGTTTTCTTACCTCCGGTGTAACTATTTGTGACGTTTGTAGTTGTGTATTTATAGTGCTTCAAAATGCACAATGTCGCTTGAGCTGTTGTTGGGGTTTGTTATGAAAGGGTCCCCTTTTTCCGTTCATCTCATTAGGCGCAATACATGGAATTAGATTTAGCTGTATGATACTAATGGGCAATTTAGAATGCTTTTAAAGTCAACCTCTCTTTAAGGAGTGTTCTTCACCTCGTTTTGGGACAGCTCGTGGGTTATTCCCATAGTTTTCGGGATCAATCAAAGGCTCCGTTGACAGCCCTCTGATTTCTAAATGGTAAAAGCTAGCGTGTTTTTGGTTCAGTCTTTGATAAAGTGATATGCAGCCGGTCAGTGCTGCTTGGGGGACGCTGTACACAGCCTAACCTTCATCCTTTAAAGAGCGGCTCACGCGCAGGTGAATCGGGGTGGCTCTGTGTCTTGACGGGCGGGCATAGTGATTTTGCGGGCGCGCGTACGCACGCACACACCAACACACACTGCCGCTGTATCATAGACTAATGAAAGGAGAGGAATAGTCAGTCTACATTCCCCAGTTCACTCATGCTAAAATGTAAATTGCCTTTTGACATTGATGTCTACCTTTAAAGGTCTACTGAGCGGGAGGAGGGTAGGCTATCATTACTCAATGTAAAGGGAACATGGAATTTATTGATGCATATGAAATGACCGTTACAATGGTGAGCATAGAGAAATCTCAGAATAGATAAAGCTCCCTCTAAAGGGAGTTCCTGTGGAATTTTAATATCACCTTTTGTATTAGAAAAGTGTCTGGGGTCTTTCCTTTAATCAGGAATGACAGTAGATACAGTTAATAATGTCAGGACCAATACCATCAACAGAGCATTTCAGCAGAACTGTGTCTGCCCGACTGTGTTTTAATAAAATAAACTGAAGGATCCTGTGAATTACTTTTAATAGAATGACACAAGTGTGGGGTGAAGGTTTTGCATGAGTGTTTTCCCTCAGGTCCATTTGTCTAGGCAGCCCTGCGGCATTGTTCAGTTTCATTTTGTGCAAACAGTCAAGGGTCCATGCGATAGTAGTGTACTAAACTTTTAGGGCTGAGAGGCCAGGAGTGGTGCTAGAGAATATTTTGTAGTTGTATTTATTTCCTCTTAAAATGCAATATGAAGACAATGTGGATATCCAAACAAAGCAAATGTGGTTGGAAACCCAAAGGTCTGAAGCAACTAAAACACCAATTTTTTTCATTTCTAATATTCTTGTTTGTGTACATGTGTGCGTGTTTACGCGTGCATGTTTGACTCTGTGAGTCACGGCTCCAACTGCTGAGCTGCCAGAATGTCAGTGTCTCATAATCTTAGATCTTGAAATGATAGAAGAGAGAGAAATGCTTTGTTTCAGACATAGAGCACATAATGGGAATGCAACACATGCTCAGATTGGGAACTATTCTCCAGCATCCTGTGGGTCTTCATCAGATAGACACACATACTTTAAGTATGGGACAATGCTCCACTTCAGACTCTGAAATGAATTATACAATGTCTGTTGTGACTGCCCTGGACAGAGTAGACTACACCAGCTACAGAATCTCAAAATGTGGGTGTCCTTGTCAGTGTTTGGAAGGTTCCAGGGTGACCTGATTGGTTACGGAAGAGCTCAGTGACCTGCATCTTTCTCGTTTTCGATGCCCTAAAGCTCCTCTTTAACAGTTTGTGAGATGGAAGGAGATATCAGTCGGTCTCTCCAGACCTTCCCACCAGACCAGAAGAGGCCTACTGAATTAGAACCCTTGGGCTGGGTTATTCTGAGAAGTCACCAAACACTAGGATACACCATATTTTTTGGCCTTTGACTTAAAAAAGTCTTAAAAAAGTCTAAGTCTAATTTGTATAACCAAAGCTTAGTTTCTGTTAAATATGCACTATATCTATTTTTTATATTTTTTTTATGGAATGCAGGAACAGTACTGGGACAGGAAAATATAACACATTTTAGAAATTTCACATTATTATTTCATCCATAATATGCATTACTTGCTAGTTAGATATTGTTAAATGTCAATTTTGGTATGCAAATATTGTCTATACTTTGTATTACTTAAATTGAAATGTTCAACACCTGGATCCAGTAGGCTAGTTCCCAACGTTTACTAGTCCTAAAACACAATTTTTTTGTGACTTTCAACCAAGTTACATAGTGCAGGTTTAAGATATATTTTCTCGTTCCTTTCCTCTCTCTCCTTTTTTCTCTACCTCTGTCTGTTTCGTAGCTGCCACCGCCTAGTAGATGGTTTGGTGAGTGTGTTCAATCCCAGCTACACGTTGTTCCTCACATACAGCGTATCTCTACTGCAGCAATGAATGAGTTCAGTGGCTCTGATTCGCACACAGGCACCCCCACACACACTCATCTTTCATCAAACTATCTTGCTCAGCGTGAATGTGCGTGACTAACAGTTGAAAGCCCAGGCTGTGTTTGACTGACTTTGTGTAGTAGATGGGGGCGGCGGGAGATGACCCAGGGTGGTAGATGTCATGCTCTGACTTGGTCTTCCTGAAGCACTCTGTAAATGGGTAACTGATTGGAAGACAATGAGCTGTGTGTTTGTTCGCGCAACCATATCTCAAATGGCCTTGAAATGTTTGAAATAATCATTTATGTGTAGTACTGTGCAAAAATGGTGGGCACATGTATAAAAAGTCTGTGTATTGAAGATTTTTAAAAGTAGGCTAATGAATAAAGTTTTTTGAAAAGTTCGTAAATATAATTTTTTATAAAGAGCAGTAAACTGTAAAAAAAAGCAAAACACAAAAAACATATATTTTAGTTTGGTTGTTCTTTGTCTAGTTGAATTCCTACTCCATATGTTTCTGTTTGGTTTTATCAACTCGTTACAGCATTCGTCATTAGCACATGTTTGTTATCTTTGTTTCAACATGCACTGGCCTTTAAGATATTCAGGGTTTTATTAAATAATATATTACATTGCACTATCTTACTTTGTTCAACAAAATATAAATAATTCTCTGTGATATAGCATTTTTTGGAAATTTTAAAATTTGTATTTTCCATTGACACACTAATTCAGAAGGAGAAAAGAAAATTACATTTATGACTAGATTTGTGTCACAAATTTCTAATGTGCCTTAGAATGTTTCACAGTATTGTATATATGTACGCTGTTTTTATTTTTGTCACTATAAAATTGGCTGTGTGCATGTACTGCTTGACTTGTTTGCACATGCGTGTGTATTCCGATGTGTGTGTTTGTGGGGGGGCTGGCTGGCTGAGGGGTGTTGGAGTCGGAGGACTGTCAGGGTATCAGATAAAAACCCAGTAGCAGTGCAAATTAAAAGTCACTGAAGCGCTATAGGGGAACACCATGCTGACTGCTAATGCTGTGGCCCCGCACAGCTAGCCAGCTATCTAACTGATAATGTTATGGCAGCGCTAGCCAGCTACTACATTGGTAATGCCAGGAAAGCGCTAGCCAGCTGACACAAAGTCATGGCAGGACAGAGCACCAGGGATTTATAAAGAGAAGAATATGAGGTTTGTGAATGATAGAGAGAGACATAGTAAGAGTAATATGTACTGAATGAAGGATAATACATATGTCAGTTAAGTAATTTCTACCTTATGACTATAGGGTAATACATATATTTATAAAGTAATAGAGAGGAAAAACGAGAGGGAAAGGATAACTTTTTGATAGAGAGGTAGAGACAGACTTTATCAAGCAGTTGTTCATCCACACACATAAACAACACAAAGGCTTTGGAGATCTAGTTTCATTGGTCCATTCACTACCGTCTCATAACCTTAATGCTCCAATCACTGTCTTGCCCATGGCTGGTTGACCTGAAATCATTTATAGAAATAAATCATGTAGGGGAGCCGAGAAGGCAGCAGATGACATCCACACAAACAGGCTGTCGTCTCCTTCCTAGACAAACAAAACAGCTCATATTTTGACAACAGTTTGTCACGTTTTGTTTGCCTTGGTGTTTGACAGTGTTTTTTATTGCCTGCTACACTTGACGCAGCATTCTTTCTCGAGGCAAGTAAAAGTTTAGCAGTTGAGTTCTACGACCAATCATCTGGATTGGTCAAACATAGACGTAAAAAGATAGGAAGAGGATGCTGCCCACTATATGCTGGTTTAAGGTTTGTTTATATTCATCCACTCATAATAAACTGATCTTAGATCTGGGATCGTTTAAGCCAAGCTATTTACACAGCACATTCTCTTATCCACCTCTCTTGTCCGTAACTCTTCCCTAGATAATTGCTGTTCATAGAATAATCTTCTCTGTCAGCTTACCTGTTAAGAAGAGATCTATGGCAGCAGACAAGCCATGCACGGTCTCATTAAACTGTATCTGCTACAGAGGGGGCTTGTGCTACTGCTGTGAAATTATGCTGCACCTCATTTGAAATTATATCTTTTATTTCTTTGACACAGCTTCTGCTTCGCAGAATCCAATTGGGGTTTCCCTATAACCAAGAAAAGCCCTTTAAATAATCGATCTGCCCAACGGTTTTTGAGCTGTTGGCCGAAATAGGATGTGATTAAAAGGCATTGTGTCGAGTTCAGCTTTAAGTGTTTTAGCTCATAATTATGTAAATGTCTTGGCGAGAAACAGATAACCCTAGATCAGAGGTGGGCAAACTATGGCCCGCGGACCAGATGCTGGGTCTTTTGATCCGGCACGTGAGGCATTTTTTAAATGAATTAAAAACACTTCCAAGTCGATTAACGCTTGAGAGCGACATATTTCCCAAAGCGTACATGCTAGAAACAAATGCTTGGTATCTGTCACGTGAGACATGAACTTATATAAATATAGATATATACATTTGTGGGGGATGACTGGGTTTTTAAAAACGTATAGGGAAATAGTAAAAATATGTACAGTAGGCTACTACTGTACATATACTGTTTAATTTACTTATTCATATTTCCCTTAAACTTTGTCACACTGCTTCTCAAGACCTGGGGGCATGCCAATATGGATTTTACAGTGATGTTCATCATGGTTTACAAGTACTTTACAATAATTAACAAAAAATTTAACACAATTTTATATTGTTTGGCTATATATGACATTATGCATGGAAATCATTGTTACAAAAGTTTGGGTTTGACCTATACTTGTAGCCAAAATCTTCTGAATCCAAAACTATAAGGCACTTCACTGTAGAACAAAATATGACCCTTTCAAAAGCCAAAATATCAACATAGTGCCAGGCGGACTTCAACCCCCTTAGATCTTGAAGGGTTTTTTATATTTGAAAAAAGATTTTTGACTCCAATAAATTTCCATATGCGCTGTTGTCTTGATTTGCAGGTGTCTGTGAGTACGCTAAATACCGTAGTCTTGACAGTAGTGATTAAATTCTGAGAATTGAAACAAGGAAATGGTGTTACAATTTTTTTTTTCTGTAGGATACCTCTTTATCTGTGTAAGGGGCGGGGGTAATTTCGTGAAATAACATTTCTTATTTTTCACGCTTCATTATAAAATGCGGTCCTTCACTTGGTTTCAAAAGTTCACTGTGGCCCTCAAGCAAGAAAGTTTGCCCACCTCTGCCCTAGATAATGGACACGAGAGCTTTCTGAGGCAAGCTCGAATTTCCAAGTCTAAATGCAGGCCAACATCTACCTATCTTTTTACTCATAATAAAACAAACACAAACTAAGCAAATGGAAAACATTTCAATTCATTTTAATGTATATTTACAAATGTACACACTAGTAATATGTAATTTGTTCTGTAATGTGAGGGTCAGTTGAGTGAGTTAAAGAACATGTATTAAAATGGATTGATGGTTTCTTCCGAAACATTTATTTTAGCAAATTAGCAGACACACTTATCCAGAGCAACTTATAGTTCATAAATAAAACTGGATGGCATCCTCTAGCTGCCAATAAATTCAATTTTGAGTATATTAATTTTTGCTTCATGTTGTACTTTAACCGCTATGACCAGAGCAAGTGAAATGGTATGTGCTCTAAAAGAGCACTCAAGCCATTCATATGACCAATGCAAGCCTATCAATACTCTATGCTACTCATTTAGATACCCGTGGCATTGAAAAGGGCTTGTCATAACTTATAAAAGTAAATAAAAAAATCTTGACAGAGCTGAATAAACAACCATATACATTGAGCTCCAAAATTACTGGCACCCCTGACTGGCAATACATAAACAATATGGTAAAAAAGATTAACAATACAGTTATAAAAAGAAACTCAAAATAAAAAATTCTAAAGATGGAACAGTTGAAGACCTCATGGGTAGACGACGCAAATGCATTTTGGTCCCCAGGATATGGAGGAGGATGGTGAGAGAACCAACAAAATCCCCAAAAATAGCTGTGAATGAATTGCAGGCCTTGGTGGTGTTTTGGGGTCACCAGATTTCAAAAAGCACCTTAAGACGCCACCTCTTCAACCACAGACTCTTTGGAAGTGTTGCCAGGAGAAAAGCCCTTTCTGACCCCAAAACACAGATGCAAGCACTTGGAATTTGCCAAACGTCATTTAAATGTTTAATGGAAGAAGGTGCTGTGGTCAGATGAAACCAACATTTTTGGTCAGATACAGCATACAAGGAGAGGCACCTCATACTTATGGTGAAATATGTTGGTGGGTCAGTGATGTTTTGGGGCTGTTTTAATTCCAGAGGTCAAGGGGCACTGGTCAAGATTGATAGCATAATGAATTCCACCAAGTATCAGGCAATTTTGGCTGACAATCTGGTTGCCTCTGCCACAAGGCTGGGACTTGGCTGTAAGTGGAATTTCAAAAAAGACAATGACCCAAAACATACCTCAAAATCCACACAAATGGTTCAGTGACAACAAAATCAATGTTCTATCATGGCCATCTCAGTCGCCGGTAGTGGACTTTCCGTTTAATATCTGTATTTCTGGGCACATGTTTCTGTGTGTTGTGCACACTAGAGATGCGCGGATGGGCTATTATTTCATCCGCAACCGCATCACAAAACTCATCATCTGTCCGCCATCCATCCGCACCAAAGTTTTTGACCTATTTTCAAAACCGCACCCATCCGTAATCCGCAGATTGGGCGATGCA
>JACXGM010010988.1:0-25555 GCA_016801145.1 Umbra pygmaea | reverse complement strand
AAGTAACTTGGTGTTCAGACGAAGGATTACAGTCTAAAAACTAAAGCGATTATGTCTAGGCATACATCATAAACTCATGTCAAAAGTGTTTGTGTAATTACTTTTACTGGCAGAACGGGGAGACAAAGGTTCCACACTACAGCTTTAAACATCTCAAACAAAGTTAGTTTGGTCTCACTAGGTTGAACGGTTCAGGAGATTATGTTTTCAGGGTAATGAAATTTCAGTAATTAACATTCTCTTCATTGTTTAATGTTAAATAATTTTAAGCTGCAACAGCCTTAACATCTGAAAGGTGGTTTGCTCTCACTAGTTTGCACGGTTTAAAAAATACTGTTTAATAGTTAATTCATGCTAATTATGGAAATTGATGACAATGTCACAATGGCGGCTTAAGAATTCTGGCGGAGTCCTGTGAAATTTAATGACATTCACTAGAAGTTAAATGTTTTAAAATGATAAAAAATATAAAAAATCTGAGTAAGAGCAACCTGGCCATAAACTTTTCGAACATTGTGAAGTGTGACTGGTTGCTATGGTAACTAATGTCACTGTCACTTTCGTTTGGAAGAACCTTGTTCTGTTCTGACTCCAGTAGTAATGATCTTTCTCGGCCACCGAGCAGCATTGCGCAATAGGAGTAGATTGCGCCATAATCTTAAAAATAAAATAAAAGTTAGATACCTTAAAGAATTTTAAATATTTTTAAATACAAGCAAATCAAGCAGGACCAGTCGACATGTTTTAAAGTTGAAACTAGTGTCTATCTTATAAGGTGTAGGAGAAGTTGAAGGATAAAAAATAATAAGATGAAATATGACGAAACTAAAACGGGGACTTTTGCTCTGCATTCGCAAAGCCCCAGCAACTATAACAGTCATAACTTGTAACAAAAGCAGATCAGTTCACCTGTGTATTGGTATGGTTTCAGGGTCCAGTCAACCTTACCTGTCCTCGTTGCGTCGGCTGCTCCTCTCGTAAGATGAGGGCGGGGGCGATGTGGAGGCCCTCCTCCTCCTCCTCTCGCTGCTGCGGGAGGTCTTCTCTGAGTCTCGGTCTCTGTCTCGCTCCCTGTCTCTCTCTCGCTCCCTCTCTCTCTCACGGTCCCTCTCTCTCTCCCGATCTCGCTCCCTCTCTCTCTCCCGGTCTCGCTCTCGGTCTCGCTCGCGCTCTCGGTCGCGCTCTCGGTCGCGTTCCTTCTCCTTGTCGCGCTCCCTGTCCCGCTCTCGCTCTCGGCTGCCGGAGGGGGTGCGAGCCGGCATCAGGGCCGAGCCGGAATCTCGGTCTCGACTACGATCTGTATTTAAGGGACAACAAATGTGTTAGAGACGACGGCTGTAGCCTGCTAGTTAGCATTGCAGAGAGAGAAAGCATGCTGGGAATGATCTGAGAAAAAAGAAACATCAAACTGGAAATTAGAGAAATAGGGATGTGCATTGGAAATTAAACTCTTGGAATGGTATCATGTTAATTAATTGCATGAACGAGAAAAATACTTTTCAAAATAAGTTATTAGTAGGTGGTAAAATATGGCCATCCGCCAGCACTCTCGCATAAACTCCCTGAATCTAGTGGTCTAAATATACCTCGTTTACATCACATCTGCATTTGGTTGATTTTCCCTCAAAATCAATGTGTACTGTTAATTGTCATTTCAAATTTCAGTTTTTGAATGAATAATATATTTCACTGTTGCTTTGGCAATGTAAAAACATTTTTTTTGGTGCCAAAAAAAACCTTTAAAATGAAATGTAGAATAACTCAGAGAAACAGATGGAGACCTAGCGAGAGAGAGCGAGGGCCAGAGAGAGAGACAGTCATACCATGAGTCTCCTTTTCCATCTGGCTCTTCTTGGGGATCCTGTACACTTCCTGGCGGACGACCAGAACAAACCACACGTAAGAGAACAAACATCTCCAAACATCATCATGTCAGTGTCAAAAACAAGTATGGTTCTCTGTGTGTGTCAGTCCTGCCTAGTGCCCTTGCCTTCAGGTCCTTCCAACTGTCCAGCAGCTTTGCAGCCATGTCTCCGATGTCCACAGGTCGGAGCTGGGGCTCCTGGCTCCTCTCGCTCTCCACATCGGACACTCCCTCCTCCTCGTCCTGCGAGGGCGTGCCCACCGCCGCAGGCTCCGCGCTGGCCGCCGGAGGGGGAGTGGCCTCCGAGCTTGGGGTCTCTACCTGGGTAGAGTCCTCAGTGCCAGGGGCCACCTCTGAGGAAACTTCAGGGGCCACCGGGCCAGGCTGCTCGCAAACCGTGGCATCCTCAGATGCTTCGTTCCCAGTGGACGTCTGCTCCTTCTCAGAGTGCTGCTCCATGGAGGTCTCGGTAACACTCATCTGACCTGGCTGAATCTCTGGCTTCTCCTGATCCTGGGCGTCCTCACCGGCCTGCTCCCCCACCACAGCGACACCCTCCTCCTCTATCTGACTGGCTTGTTGCGCCTCCCCCCCACTCTCCCTCAGTACCTCTGAACCCTCCTTCTCCTCACCACCTCGATCTTTCCCCGTCTCCTGCTGGTCGTCTTTAGCTCCCTGGTCCTCCGCGAGCTCTGTTACTTCCACAGCCATGGCCTCCTCCTCCTCCTTCAGCTTGCTGACCGTCTCGTCCGTCTGCTCCTCTGCCCTCAGCGCCTGGGCCTCCACCGGCGGTACCGCCTTGCCCCGTTTGCCGCTCTCCCCCGCCAGCCCGGACCCGGATGCCTCGTCGTCCTCAATCTCCTCCTCGTCGTCCTCTTCTTCCTCCTTGCCGTCCGAGGCCTTGCTGGCGTCCGACGTGGCACTGTCCAGGCTGTTCTCGCTGACGATCTTGAGGCGGCGGTAAACGGCGCGCTTGGGCGTGTCGCCATCCTGCTCGGGCCCCAGTTTGGCGACGGAGGCTGACGAGCCATCAGGGGTGTTCAGCGGGGTCTGGGCGCGCGACGTGTTCTCACTGGAGTAGCCGTCCTGCTCGGTGCCGGCGGTGAGAGGGAGGGAGTGGGTCTGAGCCCAGCGCTGAATGAAGCTCAGGACACGGCTTTCTTCCAGCATGTTCTTAGTGGAGATGGGAAGCACTGACAAGGTCTTCATGATCTGAAAAAAATTAAATGGAAACAAACATTTTTTCAACATCAGACACAATAATTTTCCCAATAACACATTTGAAAACGGCCTGGCTGAGCAATATATAATGCATAGTGGGCTCCAAAATTACAGGCACCCCAACTGGCAATGCACAAACAACACTTTAAATTTAAAATAGCAACATGTGAAAACACTACTTTATTAATGTTGCAACAGAACCAAAAAAACTCATACAATTATTAAACACAAAATAAATTTAACCAAAATCAAGGTTTCATAATTATTGTCACTCCTTATTCAGAACTTAGTTCAACCACCTCTGGCAAGGATAACAGCATGTCTTCCTGTTATGTTTGACAAGGTTAAAAAACACATTTAGATGGATTTTGTACCATTCCTCCATGCAGATCCTTTCAAGATCCTTCACATTCTTGGGTTTGCTCTTATCAACTGCCTTCAACTGAGCCCACAGGATTTCAATTGGCGACATGTCCATGGCAGAACATTGATTTGCCACAGAACCATTTCTATGTGGATCTTGAGGATGTTCTTGGTCATTGTCTTGCTGGAAAGTCCACCTACTGCCAAGTCCCAGCCTTCTGGCAGAGGCAATCAGATTGTCAGCCCACATTGCCTGATACATGGTGGAATTCATTATGCCATCAATCTTGACCAGTGCCCCTGGACCTCCGAAATAAAAACGGCCCCAAAACATAATAGGCTATATGCACAGCTCCACTACTTCCTGAACTTAAGGCAGCTCCTTTGTTTCCTGTCTTACATTATTGAACAAACTGATTAACCCACTTGTGTTTGACCATTGTGACACACGTGGATTAATCAGTTTCTCCAATAATGTAAGACAGGAAACAAAGGAGCTGCCTTAAGTTCAGGAAGTAGTGGAGCTGTGCATATAGCCTATTGACCCACCACCATATTTCACCGTGGGTATGATTGGCATCAATGCATCTGTTTTGATGCCAAACATGCCGATGCTGTATCTGACCAAATCGTTACATATTGGTCTCATCTGATGAGGGCACCTTCCAGTCATAATTTAAATGACGTTTGGCAAACGATGGGTCTTTCATTTTGATCTATCAAATAACTGAAGGACATAGTAATATTTCAGTAGTGAAATTAGGTTTATTGGATGAACAGAAAACGTGCAATAAGCATCAAAACGAAATTAGACAGGTGCATAAATATGGGAACACCAACAGAAGTATCACATCAATATTCAGTTGAGCCTCCTTTAGCAGAAATAACAGCATCTAGACGCTTCCTATAGCCTTTAATGAATGTCTGGATTCTGGATGAAGGTATTTTGGACCATTCCTCCTTGCAAAACATCTCCAGTTCAGATAGGTTTGATGGTTGCCGAGCATGGACAGCCCGCTTCAATTCACCCCACAAATTTTCAATGATATTCAGGTCAGGGGACTGGGATGGCCATTCCAGAACATTGTACTTGTTCCTCTGCATAAATGCAAGAGTAGATTTTGAGCAGTGTTTTAGGTTGTTTAGGCTGTATCCAGCCCTGGCGTAACTTCAAATTTGTGACTGATTCCTCTACATTATTCTCAAGTATCTGCTGATATTGAGTGGAATCCATGTGACCCTCAACTTTAACAAGATTCCCAGTACCGGCACTGGCCACACAGCCCCACAGCATGATGGAACCTCCACCAATTTTACTATGGGTAGCAAGTGTTCGTCTTGGAATGCTGTGTTCTTTTGCCCCATGCATAATACCCTATGTTTTGCTCAAATAACTTATTTTTGATTTATCAGTCCAAAGCACCTTCTTCCAAAATGAAGCTAACTTGTCCAAATGTGCGTTTGCACAAGCGACTCTGTTTGTGGCGTGTGTGCAGAAAATGCTTCTTCCGCATCACTCTCCCGTACATCTTCTCCTTGTGCAAAGTGCGCTGAATTGTTGAACGATGCACAGTGCCACAATCTGCAGCAAGATTAGGTTGTAGGTCTTTGAAGGTGGTCTGTGGGCTGTCTTTGACCATTCTCACCATCCGTCGCCTTTGCATCTCTGATATTTTACTTGGCCTGCCACTTCTGGCCTTAACAAGAACTGTGCCTGTGGTCTTCCATTTCCTCACTATGTTCCTCACAGTGGACACTGACAGCTTAAGTCTCTGCAATAGCTTCTTGTAGCATTCCCCTAAACCATAATGTTGAACAAACTTTGTTTTCAAGTCATTTGAGAGTTGTTTTGAGGCCCCCATGTTGCCACTCTTTAGAGGAGAGTCAAAGAGAACAACAACTTGCAATTGGCCACCTTAAATACCTTTTTTCATGATTGGATGCACCTGTCTATGAAGTTCAAGGCTTAATGAGTTCACCAAACCAATTGTGTGTTCCAATTATTCAGCGCTAGGTGGATACAGATATTCAAATCAACAAAATGACAAGGGTGACCAAATTTAGGCACCTGCCTAATTTCATTTTGATGCACATTGCACATTTTCTTTTAATCCAATGAACTAAATTTCACTACCGAAATATTACTGTGTCCTTCAGTTATTTGATAGTATAAGTATAAGCCCACTGTATAAGTTCTCGGCTCGACCACACCCATTGTCAGCTCACAATAAAAACATCCTTTTGATTCAGGGAAAATAATATTCTCACCTCAAACTGCAGTTTGATGTTATTGGTACTGTTGCCCTTGGCTTCTGAGAGTTCCACCATGAAGATCCAGAGCAAGGACAGCCCGTGATGGTCTAAGAACTGCTTTAGACAGGACGGGCTCTGGGTGTCCTGGTTACACACACAAAAGACAAACGTTGTAAAAACATCAATCTCTTACAGTGCAAATTCAAAAATGTCTCTTAAAGTGTGCATTTCAAATAGCATATTCTAAAGAGCACTCTGGGAGTTTCTACAGTTAGAGAGAGTAAAACTAAATGCTTGATATTTTGCTTATTTATTTTCATAGTGTTTGTATTTATACTGACACATCCCGTCAGTAAATTTCTAGAGGTTTCCGCGCTGGACACAAGGGATCTGTGCATTTAGCTCATTACACATTTCTGCTATCCAAATGTATTTACATTCTAACCTTTAATTAGGACAAGGCCTAAAAGAGATGGTAAAAAGCAACTAGACATACATTGAAACATTACTCTTCTAATTTCAATGCTATAAAAGCTATTAAAAACTGTCAAGGTTAGTCTCTAAAATTGGTTAGAATATTTGGTCAAACCTTGAGATATTTATTAATTTACAGTGAAGGGGTTGAGATAAAGTTAAAGGTCAAATTCGAAGTGATGCTGGACAATATTAGGATGCCTAAATATTAGGGATGCAACGGATCAAAAAACTAATGGATCGGATCGTTCCTCGGATCAGGGTCACAGATCGGATCATTTTTCAGATCAGCAAAATAAAAAAATAAAAAATAATTGGAATTTGGGTAAGTTATTTTTATAATTTTTAATGGTTATGATGAGCAATACGAGAGAGAAATGTGGTTAATATTGATCATTGTTTAGTTACATTAAATTACGTTAAACCTTTTCCTCGCCATAGGAGCCAATGAAGAAGAATGTTTAGGTACATTAAAACCACGTTAAGCTTTTTCACATTGAGCGTTTTAGTATGTCCCGTATGCAATTGGATGTCGTAATGTGGCTCAAACACTTTCAGTCCTCCTTTTGCACAACCGAATATGGCCTCATGTCTGCACCTATAAACACACCGATAGCGTTTGTGATGGCTTTAGCCCGTTCTAATTAATTGCTTAAATGCCACGGTGATAAGCGGTTGTTATGCAGCTTTCGTTTTCACTCCTGTCAGTGAAACACCGGGGTGATGTCGCTTCAAATGTGTGGCCATGCTTTGTGTTTCCACTGTCATATCGCTTTCTTGTGCCACATTGCCTACACACTGTCACGTTTTATCCACTAACCTCTTTCCTTCATCATTATATTTAACAGGGAAACCAAAATGCTCCCATACAGGGGATTTAAATGAAGCAGGGCATTCAAGCTCCTCCGTTCCTCCGCTCGCCATGACCATGCTGTGAGCGGACAAAACATGCGCACAACTTTTTTTTTCAGAAATCAATCCGCGGATCACGTGTGTGCCGAACCGAAGATATTGATCCGAACGGATCACGGATCAATGATGATACGTTGCACCACTACTAAATATACTTCTACAAAACACAATTGTTCATTATACTCTATGCAAAACAAACACCCAAAGGCAACAAACATGGCCACAATGGCAGAACTGTTGAGAAACATATACTGTTACTTCATTCAAAGGGGGGTCTATGTGGCGTAGTGGGCCAAGTCACTGCATTGCACGACAGTCTACGTCATGATAGTCGTGAATTCGAGCCTGACTATGGGTTTGCTGACTTTCACCGGGCCTCCAGCACGAGGCAGCGCAAAATTGGCATAGCTCTGCCCAGGATTAGGGTTAAATAAATCAGATTATCTATCCTGCCATGTCACTCCCTAGCGACTCCTTGTGTCCAGATCGGGCGCCTGTGGGTTCAATTGCGGAAGTATAGTCGGTGAACGTAATCATCCCGTGCATGATCCGACTAAAGGCTTCAGTCTTTGATTCGCAGTACGAAAAGAATCGGCAGCTGGGCGACGTGGTTAGATGAACCATGTGCGTGCCCTTTGCCATCCCACAGATCTGTCTAAGGAGTTGCGCAACTGCCGACAAGGCAGGGTTAGAGGGAACTGGAAGGGGGAAAATCCTGAAAAAATATAAATATATATAAAAAACTAAGTGTATTTTGTTCTTAATATTAGTGTGTTTTATTATTAATTAAGAGTTTAAGACAGAAACAGTATAAAACGTAATTGCCACGTGTTTCCATAACGAGTTATTAAACATTCAATATACTTAGTTTTGAAATTTCAACATTTATGTAATATTGTTCTCACTTGTACCCTAAGCAATTAGAGAAATTGTAAATATTTTCATTCTCCAATGGTTTTTTCAACACTAAATTTGTTACAGTAATTAGACTTTTTTATGCATTTTCAAAAAGTATGTAATTTATAGAATTACAATGATACAATTAACATACACAATGACTTGTTTTTTAAATGAACAAGATTAATATCAACTTTGTGAGAATAACCCATTTACAGCAGCAGCTTGGGGAGAATTAATTACCGTAGATGAGTTGATGCACCCTTAAGTGCAAAACAACTTTCGAAATGCGCAACGGTGATCGTGTTCACTGTTCATTGCTGCACACTTAACATAGGGCGATGACATTAAAATACCAGCAGATGGCGCTGGTCGGATACATATCACAGGTCACATTTACTTTTCTGGGACTGCTCAGTTACGACGGCTATCGGCTGTTTTCTGAGCGGCCGCCTTAATACGCGAAGTGCTGCGGGAAACCTTGGTGTAGTACAACAGCATGTAATTATGTTGGCTAAAAATCTCAAATTATATATTCATAGGCACTTGAAATGTAAAACAGTTGTATACTTTATACAGAATACTTTCAGATGTGCTTACCTGGATGAGTTTCAGACAGGTCAGTTTCTGCTCCAGGGTCTCCATTCTAACCATCAGCCGACAGAGTGAAACGACTTCCTTCTCATCGTACAGCCCCTCCCCGTTCTCCAGCAGTGCCTCTAGCTCCTCGTCCACCTAGACACACAACAGACCACCTTAACTTAGCATCAGCAGGGAGTAACACCACATCATGTCACTAAACTACAGTAATTTACTGCTTAAACGGAGAATGAAATCCCCAGTAAAGCAGCAGTGTCCTCAGTTATGAGTCTCAGGACAAACGCTTCAACATTACACCAGAGCTGGGTTGTTCACTGAGTCACTCCAGCCTCAAATGCTCAGCATTCATTGAAAATAATAACAATAATAATAATAATCCATGGTACTTATCTAGTGTTTTTTAAGGACCAAAAAAACACATTACAAAAGCTAGCATACAAAGAACAAAGAAAAACAAAAAGACAACACCACAGGGGAGGGAGGCAGGGGCCACAGGAAGGCTTGTTTAAACAGGAAAGGTTTTAGGTGGTGGAGGAAGATATTAGAGTCAGAGTCATGGATGGATTGAGGGAGGGAGCTCCAGAGCCTGGGAGCAACCCTGAAGAAAGCCCAGTAACCAAAGCTCTGTAGCTTGGACCTGGGGATGGCGAGGTGGCCTGCTGTACCAGAGCGGAGTGAGTGTGTGGGTTGATAGGGGAGAAGGTCTGAAGTGTGCTGTCAGGGATTTGTGTGGGTGAGAAGCCTGGCTGCAGAATTTTGAACTATTTGTAGCTTATGGAGGGATGAGGAGTTTATTTTTATTTTTTTATTTTATGTAACCGGGGGTGGACATTGAGAACTAGGTCTCATTTACAAGTGTGCCCTGGGAACACAACCAAGCAAATGGCACACACAATCAATACATAACATTGAATAGACATGAACATAATTAATTAAAACAAACACATTCATCAGAATAAAAGCCTTTGGCCAATGATATAAAATGACCCATAGTTACTAGGGCATCCAAACAGAGTACTGACTGGATATTATTCCAGACATTAGGCGCCAGACATGTAAAAGCAAACCTACCGAGCTCTGTCCTTACTAAAGGAGTCATTAAGGTTGGACAAGCATGTGACCTACTATAAACTGGGCCTATGACCTTCAAAAGAGATGACAAGTACATTGGAAATTTATGGAGGAGAGCTTTATAAACAAACAAAGAATAATGCAGTAATCTACGGGTCTTTAACGAGGTCCAGCCAACCTTTTGGTATAAAATGCAGTGATTGGCATTAAAACTGGCAGATGTAGTAACACAAAGGGCACTATGATAGACTGAATCGAGGGATCTCAAGGTGGTTAAAGACGCCTTCAGTATATAGCAGGGGTGGGCAAAACACGGCCCGCGGGCCAGATGCCGCCCACCGGGTCCTTTGATTTAGCCCGCGAGATGTTTTAAAACCTCCACAGTCTCCCGACGCTCTAGAGCTCTATTATCTTGCGAAGCGAACATTCAAGCAACTAAAGCTTGGTATGGTTGGAAAGAAGAAGATCAGACAAAAGGAATGCATGGTGGCTCATCCTTGTTGGTTTCTTGCAGCTGGAGCTATCACGCCTCAAAGTCAGTCATGTTTTTCTTTGACTTTCGCCTTTTTTACTAAACACATTAGAGACAGGAAGTAGGATTTGAAAATGACAAAATAGCAACGCTGCAAAGATGTAGGACATCATCCTGCACAATACCAACATGGTACCAATAGAATGGAAAGTGGGGGTTCTGCTGATAAAATAATGCCAATGCAAATAATGAGGAGTGGTTCGTCCATGTGGATTAATGACAGCCAGAGATATCATGTCTCAAAGTTGGGTACTTTTCACTGACTATATTTTGGTAAATTACAGACAGAAATCAGGAAGTGAAAATTACAATTTAACATTTCTGCAAGGAGGTAGGACATCACCCGGCACTAAAACAGGTTATTTTTTGGGGGGGTTCGGGATAGCTGTTTTTTATGTATAGGTAAATAGTAAATATATGTAGGCTACTCTACATACAGTGTTTAATTTACTTAATTATATGTCCCCCAAACTTAGTCATACTGGTTCTCAAGACCTGGAGGCATGCCAATTTAGATTTTACAGTGATGTTCATCATGATTTATAAGTATTTTATAATAATTAACTAAAAATTAAACATACAATTTTGTATTTTTTGGCTCTATAAGACATTATGCATGAAAATTGTCACAAAAGTTTGGGTTTGATTTATTCTTGTAGCCAAGAGTCAACATACAGACTCAAATTAATTTCCATATGCGCTGTAGTCTTGATTTGCTAGTGTCTGCGAGTACACTAAATAGACTTTAAACAAACAGTAGTGATTATATTCTGAGACGTCAAACAAGGAAATGGTGTTAAAAAACATTTATTTTCTGTAGGATACGCACGTAACTGTGTAGGGGGCGAGGTTCATTTAATGAAATACCATTTCCTATTTTGCATGCATCGCTATAAAATGCGGCCCTTCACTTGGTTTCAAAAGCTCAATGTGGCCTTCAACCAAAAACAGTTGCCCACCCCTGGTATATAGTACCTCCATAGTCAAGAACAGCTAAAGAAGTAGATTGAACAATTAACTTTCTACTATGTGTGGAGAAGAATGATTTATTTCTATAAAGGACCTCAATCTTACATCTAAGTCTCTTTACAAGTTCAGCTATGTGTTTCGTAAAGGATATTTCATTGTCTATCCAAATGCCAAGATATTTGTAAAAAGGCAAGTTCAATTTTAGTACCATCGATTAAAAATAAAAATCATATATTTTGTCTTCCCAGTGTTCAGAACAAGTTCTTGAAACTTGAACAGCTTCAAAATCACATTGCAGGTTTAAAACTGCTAGGTCAGTAGTCGAAGCAATAGCATAAATTATAGTATCATCAGCCTACAGGTGATGACTACATGATTTAACAGATTGCCTTAATATCATTTATATGAAAAAATGAACCAGTACCAAAATCGATCCCTGTAGAACACCTTTACGTACCAACAGGAAATCAGACATAACTCCATCCAACAATATTGCTTGAGTACAGTCATTAATGTAATCAGTAAACCAGGTACATACATCATGGTTGATGCCAATGTTGGAAAGAAATAAAAATTTTGATCTGACAGTCTGTTTTGTGTTGCTCAAGGATGACACCTAGGTTGTGAGCATAGGGGGAAGTGGAAACAACTGTGTCATCAACAGTGAGAGAAAATGTACCATCAACGTGTCATCAGCATAGCAGTGAAAGTCTAGGTTGAAATGGCGGAGGGTCTGAGCAAGGGTGAGGATGTAGATGATGAAGAGTAGGGGACCCAGAACAGAGCCCTGGGGGACCCCCTGGATGACTGCATTTGTTTTCAATGTGTGGTCACTACGGCAGATGTAGTGGGTGCGGTTTATCAGATAGGCTTGCAGCCAGGAGAGTGCCGTTCCCTCAACACCCAGACCCCTGAGCCTGTTGAAAAGGATCTGATGGCTCACTGTGTCAAAGGCGGCACTCAGATGCGAATCAGGATGTTGAGGGCATCAGCAGAGACAAGAAGATAATTAACAACTTGATTAGTGCAGTCTCTACTGAGAAGATGACGGAAGCCCGACTGGAGGGGCTCAAATAGGTCATTGTTGAGGAGGTGGTTTTGAAGTTGAGGCAACAGTCCTTTCCAGGGTTTTGGCAAAGAAGGACAGGTTAGATATGGTTTGAAACTTATTAAGGATGGTGGGATCCAGTCCAGGCTTTTTTTAAATGGGAGTGACAGCAGCAGTTTTGTAGATCAAGGGGACAGTGTCATGGGTGAGGGAGAGCTTGACAATGGATGTGATGTAGGGACAGAGTGCAGGCTTTAATGAGAACTGAGAAGAACCTACAGACAGCAACACTCAACCAACAGATAAACCATGCCACATACTCAACACAGTATCAAAAACCCAACTACACATTTACACATGTGGTCGAAATATACTTCTTCCAATAGTTTCATACCAGATTGTTTAACATCAGATCATTTCTTACAGAAAATATTTAAGAATTGGGTTGCTGTGAGAACATATGTTGCTTTCACAGAAAAGGGACCTGTATGAGAGCCTCAAATAGCCAGTTTAGTATCAAAGTTATTTATGGAAATAAGACGTCACTCAAATTCCCTGAGCAATTAGCCGAAAGCTAGTACAAAACCGACCCAGATCTGTCTCTCTAGATCATGTAAAAGCTATTTCTTACATTATGCACTACTGTTTAGCAGAAACCAAGTCCAAATGTTCTACATTTTAGTTTTGTAATTTTGGCTTTAATTATTAAGTACCACATGATGAAATAGTGCATAATTTGTATTCAGAAATACCTAATAGATTAAAATTAAGATAACGGATTAACTCAAAAGGCAGTTCATTAGACTGTGCTCAAATCCACAAAGCTGACCACCAGTCCCAAATCTAGACGAAAGGATGGGAAGACTCGTGAGCAACGCACACTGGCCAGCATCACTTCACGAAGGGAAGGCATCATCAGCTGGGACTTCAACGCCTAGCTTGGCGGAAAGAATAATAATGATTCAATTTGCTGAAAAGGTTGCCTCGATAAACGTTGTTATAAAAACGCCTCTTTTCTACTAAGGCTGCCATCCTTGACAGAATGAGCTGCGGAACTCAAGTCATAGAAGCGCAACGTCACCTCTAACAAAGTGGATACCTAAAATGTAATTATATAAACCGTATAAAGATAGACAATACTGTATATATTGATGTAGATTTCTCAATTTAAGTCATTTTGGTGAGATATTGCCACTGATACAAGTTAGGCAACAAGGGAAGGGCAAAAAATAAGTGTATGAACAGGAACACAGTCGAGTCGATAGGCTACTACTACTTTCGCTCCGTTAGGCTACAGACAATAGAAATCCAAACCACTTGTGTTCATAACTAAATCGTTCATTGTACACTACTACATTAATAGTGAACTAACCAGCAGGTTATTTTCATTATAAAAACAGACTGATTTAAATTATTTGTAGTTCGATTATATGTGCAAAGTCAGCTGCAAACAAGAGAGCAGAGCACAGTGAACCTAGTTAGAGATGGCATGGTGAGGCATCTACGTGGTGTAGTGGGCTGAGTCGTTGCATTGCAGGACAGTCTACATCATGATAGTCAAGGGTTTACCAAATGATTGGCCACATCCGTCAGGTTATTTTATGCTGCTATACGAAGGCTCTTAGTTTACAGATTTTTGTTTTCAAAGTTATGTATTAGTACTCCTGTTCGATAGTGTTTAATAGAAGTTTAGGTAATTGCACTACTTTGTACCTTTGCTGTTAGTTTATACAGAATTGAGAAAGCTTATTAAATTCTTTAAATACCATAAAATACTGTGAATGCTAAAAATAAAAAATACAGCGATAACATATTTTAGCCATATCGCCCAGCCTTTCCCCTACCCACCGTGGTTAGTGCGCTGCTCACGGAGCTGTACTTCTTACGAGTGCGCTCTTTCTTCATCTTTCCTCCTGCTGCTCGAACGCTGACCCGGTTCTCACCTCCCAGGAAACCTCTGCATGTGGGAGCCCCACAGAAGCACTTCTGAGCCTCTTTCCTGGGGGGTACAGATTACAGGTGTTGAAATTAATCAAATAATCGATGCATCGCAATGCGGACATGGACAATGCTGCATCGATGCAGTGGCCGACCATAATCGATTATCACCAATGATGTTGCTCATTAATTTTCCAGCTTAATTAATTTTCTTACCCTGTCAAGTCAAATATCCTATATGTTTTTAATAGAAAAATGTATTTGACGCATCGTGATGCATCGAGTTATCGAATCAAATCGCTGACATGATAATCGTAATCGAATTGAATCAGGAGATCAGTGAAGATTCAGATCTCTAATACAGATAGGAGAAAGGGAAAAATTACAACAACATTGACTACACCGTGGAATGGATTCACGTCCCTTCTTTCACATGACAATGCAAACTTATCACAAATGAAAAGGTAAAAAGAAAAACGGCATCCTGCACTACAATATAATGTTCATAATGAAAGAGCTAAACCATTTGGAGCTATATGTTCAATGACCAAAATAACAACTGGGTGATGAACGCATAAAAAGGTTCAACATGTTTCCCTGCCCAAGAGCCACTAACCCGTATCTCTGGAACTGGTAATCAAAAGTAAGCTCTGTCCCAGCCGAGACCATCTTTGAGGTGAAGAATCCAACTCTCAGCTGGCCATTCACAGTCCACTGAAAAACAAAACCCCATTAGTGACAGAACAATACAAACAGTGCTAATGTAGACAGAGCATTATGCAGAAGTGGTACCAAGTCATTGTTTTACACAAGTCTCAAGTCTTAGGACTCAAGTCCCGAGTCAAGTCTCAAGTCAAGACCAACAAGTCTCAAGTCCTGAACTTCATAACATCATAATGTGCATGTTCTTCATCAAATTTAATACCATTTCATATTTTTAACAAGTTACAGTTTGTATATTGAATTTACACAAATAAAAATATATTCAGCTCTGGATGAAGAGATCATTGCAAATATTTGTTAATCAACCCCATTGATAACCTCTGGAATGTGATCAAGAGGAAATTGGTGGTCACAGGACATCAAACAAAGCTGAGTTGCTTGAATCTTTGAACCAGGAGTGGCATAAAGTCACCCGACATCAATGTGAAAGACTGGTGGAGAGCATGCCAAGACTAGGGGTGTAACAGTACGAGATTTTCACGATATGATAACAGTCACAGAAATAATCACGGTATAATAAATCATTTGTATAAAATATGTTTGTACACACAGAAATATACACTATGGTGGCATCTCTGAACTTTGCCACATCCTTCCATTTGCTAGCGCACACAATATCCCTCACACTAAACAACAGTTGTTGCCTCTTCCACAGGAGTCTGAGTCTTCTGAGATCTATGGGGCTTCTTTTCTGACAGTCACTTGAGTTTGCTGGAGAGCCCAGTTTAAGACAGGTCAGCCAAATGTAAATGTATCATAAGAATGCATTGATTGGTGATAGCCGTGAACTATGACTCTAGGCAGCAATTAATTATCTCATACTTAATGATTATAAAGACTCTGACTAAATTGTGAGCAAGATTCCTGCTTAATTCCATTTTGCAGATTGATCAAATTTGTTTGCCGTCTCTCCACCTATACTTCTCCAGATCCCTCAAGCCAAACCAATAACTCAGAAGAAACCAAAGCAACGTAGAGACAATTATTGTACTTACAGTGGTCAAGACAAACCACGGTAAGTAACTTCATTTGAGGGGCCACTATCTCTGCCTAACAGCCTTACATACCTTCTGAGTTTCACAATTTGGTTCACAGCTGTGGTTCATGAAGCGAGAGCAATTCCCCTTCAGCGTGGCGTCGATTATCTGAAGAGACAAAGAAGACTGGAATGTCAGGTGACCATCAGATGTCTTGTTGTAAACAAAAACCCAGTGGGCACATTTATCAGGCGCGCGTACACACTAGTCTGTGCGTAAACCATGTGTGCAATCATGTGTGCTACGCAAAGTGTGGGATTTAACCATTTGAACATCTGTTTGATAATTTTCGTACATCTAAGCACAGCAATGACCATGCGTAGCCACTATGCACAATGACAAGTGGTGGAAGGGAACTTCTGAAATGTAGAGTAGTAATAATGTGGAACATGTATTTTTGTTGTGTGAATTGTTAATTTAGTGCTTTGATTTCATTGTTTTTCCATTGTGAATTAATGTATTGTTCCCCTAGGCTACGGTATTTCATGTAATTTGACCAAGTCAGGTATTTGTAGTTATTATTATTAACAACAACAACACCAACAATAATAATTAGACAGCTAATGTAAAGTAGAGGCACTTGTTAAATTATAGACATGTAAAACCATTGTTAAATTATTATGCAGATGGAGACCATGGGACTTAGAACAGGACGCTGATCCTCCTATGACTGTTTTTCTACATGTGCATTTTTAAAGACATTTGGCCATTAATTAGAGTAGTGGTTCAGCAGACTTTATTTTGGTGTGTAAAAACAACAGATGAAGGTATTAAAGACAAGAGAGTAAGTGCCTCATTGGGTTAGTGCTACAGGCACTATACAGTCAGACCATATCTCACACAGAACAAGCAAATCGATATGTCATGCTCTCCATACACTATTGCCCAAATTATTGGGACATAAGGAGTTTTATTTAAATCAGCTAAAAACTGGATAAAATATTTGCAATCATGAACAATCAACATTCCCGCAATTTATATCAGTATGATTTATATTACCGTATATGCTGACAGATTCAGCAATGACGCATGTGGCTTGGTATTAGATTTCCATCAAGCATCCGCGTACAGCTACCGGTAAGTACACTAGCACTACCGGTAAGTACACTAGCACTACCGGTAAGTACACTAGCACTACCGGTAAGTACACTAGCACTACCGGTAAGTACACTAGCACTACCAGTAACTCGACATTGCCCTGCATTCAATGTTCCAAATTTCAATCGAAACTAGCACTGACCTGAGGATAAGTTGACTCTGTGATTTTAAATTAAGTTTACGACTAAAACTTCGACTTAATACGCGAGTATGTACGGTAGGCTATGACAAAACCTTACAATCAAAGTAAAGGTAATGTGCATAAAAATGCTGCTGAATATAAAAGCAACAGGTGGAATTCATGATTGATTTATTCAGCAGAACAAATTTAATGGGGTTTATTACTACATAATCTACATTATGGAGCCATTACAGATTGGATGCCTCTTGTTCTTTTTTTAATGAAAGACACTTCAGCGAGGTTTGACTTTTTACCTTCAAGCAAAAAACCAAAGTGCATTACAAATAAATCATGCACTCATAAACACTATATGGCACCTACACTTGACAAGCTCAGAGGTACTGTTTTCCTTGATATTTGGATTGCATTGTGAATTTCATGAACTTCATTGCAGTAGATGTTTCTTGCATTTGTGACAGATGCTGCGTGGCGAAACATTAGGTGTCCCGCCGGTTACTGCATTGCGCAACATTACGTGTCCTGCCGGCTGCTGCGCGACGCAGCATTTTGTATTTGTCAACCTATTCATGATGAGTGCAGCATAGAATGCACTGCTATTGATTCAAATACACATCAGATGTTTCTTGTTGAGTTTTCTAAAGACGACGTAACCACCCAAATGTACCGTCGTTCGCTGAGAATCACATCAATCAATTAGACATACACGTGCATTTGTTGTTGAAAATGGCTACGACAGAGGAGGATTTTGACAGTGAGGGATTTGAGTTGGAAGATAATGAGGAGTTTTGAGGGAGGTGGTAGAGGATTATCTGCCGCACAAGGCAAAGTAGTTCACCCGCAAACCATATTTTTACCGATGAGCATTGAGACATGTTGGGGACGAAAACTAATCAGTACAACGAACATAATGAATAAATAGCATAATAAATAGTAGTATAATTATGGTGATGATTGTTGATATTAATAATAATAAATACAATAATGTTAATATATAAATACAATACTGGCATAATGAATAACTAGCATAATACATAGTAATACAATACTGGCATAAAGAATAAATTGCATAATAAAGCCTGTGATTCTTACCTTTAAAATTAATTTTATTTAATGTTTCTATGTGCTAGGTTTTTGTAGATGTTGACATTTTTTAGTTTTTTTCCGAAAACCCTCAGGAGATAATGATATTCATCCTAGAATAACATTGGATTTCACATGCGTTTTTAGCAGGCGTTTTAGGCATCAATGGGTTAATGGAGGATTTTGACCATATATGGGTTATTAGGGTTGAGTTAACATGCAAATCATATGAAACTAAGAACAGTTGGTATTTATCAATGGTGATTTCCTACCGGTGAGCATAAAACTGTTGTAGGATCGTTTGGTAAATCCCACTTGTTCATATGCACGCTTGACCTGCTTACACCTATGGTCAACATTAGTGCATTTTGAAGGCAAAAAGGTTCCATTTGTAAGACATTTGCACCTTCATATTTTTCGTAATTTACCAAACACTCATCGGTAGCGAGTGCAAACAATGGGGAATCAAACCACAGCACTGGTTGGCCATGTTCTACCAATAACACTATTGTCACAGTAGTCTCACCTCATTATTTTTCAAGGCCATGAAATAATAGTGGATGTTCTTCATACGAGCGTACTCTTTCACCCGAGTCTTAAACTCCTTGTGGTCCAACACCTCACCGCAGTACTCCAGCACAAACGTGTTTCTGAAATTGAATCACAAACTTCCATGAGCAATAACCAGAGCTTTATCTGAAACATGCGTCATTCCCCCTCACCCTATTTACCGCAACAGAAAAGTTCAAGATGCACAGAATTAGGGGTAAAAGGAAAACGAGAAAGCCTCTCGGGTGCGATTAATAACATGTTCTTTGTTAAATCATGAACTAAGGGCCTTACGGTGACAGGTCCTTGGCCGCTCTCAGTCCCCAGCCCTTGTCTTCTGTCAGGATGACCTCAAAGTCTGCATGTTGTTTCATCTGGAAGCGTTGGTTGGAGCAGTATGCTCCATTCAGGCATCGTGATGAGCTGCAAAGGACAGCATTTTGTTTACATTTTGACTAATTAGTACAGATACATACAATCCATGTATTCAATAAAGCTAGGTAATACAGTCATATGCAAGCATTTAGGCACCCCTGAAAATGTCCATTATTTAAATTAATAAATAATTGGGTGTTTGCATCACCAATTTCATTTCGATCTATCAAATAACTGAAGGAAACAGTAATATTTCGGTAGTGAAATGAGGTTAATTGGATTAACAGAAAATGTACAATATGCATCAAAACAAAATTAGACAGGTGCATACATTTGGTCACACTTGTCATTTTGTTGATTTGAATACCTGTAACTGCCTAGCACTGATTAATTGGAACACATAATTTGTTTGGTGAACTCAATAAGCTTCGAACTTCATAGACAGGTGCATCCAATCATGAGAAAATGTATTTAAGGTGGCCAATTGCAAGTTGTTGTTCACTTTTACTCTTCTCTTAAGAGTAGCAACATGAGGGCCTCAAAACAACTCTTCTCTGAAAACAAAGATTGTTTAATGTTATGGTTTTGGGGAAGGCATTTGCAGAGATTTAGTACTCGAGACCGGTCTTGAGACCACTTTTTAATGGTCTCGTCTCGGACTCGACCGAATTTGTACTCGGTCTTGTCTTGGTCTCAGACATTGAGGACTCAAGACTTTTTTTAAGACCAGTCTAGACCATAACTGTGGAAATATCACTAAATTGCCAGTATATTGTCAAATTTTTTGTTAACATCCTTGCTTTTATTGGATGTAATACGTACTGATTCAAATCCAAGCAATAACGTGACTCATTGGTCATTGCTAATTATGTATTTTGTTACCGCTGTCCCCCATCCCCGCCCCCTTTCACTCGCACTCCCAAGAAAGTGAGCTATGGTTGTCTGGGAGCGGGAGAAGATATCTGCAAAATCTTCAGTAATACAATTCGGCTACAAAATTATAAAGAATATATTTGTAAAACAACATCCAGAAGAAAGTATACATCTTCTTGTAAATACTGCAGTGCTTCAATTTCAGAGATGGTGGGGACAATGTCAAAATTTTATCGTCACTTAGAAAGGAAGCACAAAGAAAGGTAAGCTGTGTGTAAGAGTGATGTTAGCAAAGCTGGCTAGCTAACGTTAGCAACCTGCATCGGATGGGGATTGAAAACCGGTTCTACTCAAGAACCGGTTCTAACAGAGCCATATATAAAGCCATCTTTATATACGACTCT
The DNA here is from genome assembly GCA_016801145.1 of Umbra pygmaea. NCBI lineage: Eukaryota > Metazoa > Chordata > Actinopteri > Esociformes > Umbridae > Umbra > Umbra pygmaea. The sequence continues at coordinate 5,132 of JACXGM010010988.1, read as the reverse complement.
GGGTTGTAAGTTTTATGAAGCATCATGGAGATTGTCAGGTGTGCCTTAAGTATTGCATACTATTTTTTTGTTTTAGATTAACTTGCGAATGACCAAAATACAGTGTGCAAACAAATATGTAAAACCAAGCTACACTGTGACGAACCTCAAAGTTAATAATTACCAGAGTAAATGAAGAGAACTCACCACTCAATCATCAGCAAGCGGTTAAGACAGTCCTCCCCACAGGCCATCATTCCACGCGACCGGTCTTCTCTTGAGAGCATCGAACACTCGCATTGCATACGCTTGATATCTCGATGAGACTTGCTTTTCTTCCTGTAAAGATCACAAATTCCACATCATTATTTGAAGCTCAGACATTTCAAATTCTAAAGTTATCTGATATTGTTCATGTAATACAAAGACTCAATAACATTGCATGCAAACTATAGCAAAAACAGAAGTTGAACAGAATCTCACCGTTCAGTCAGGTACAAGTTCTCCTCAATCAGGTCAAAGTATGGTGGCATCTTCTTAACCTTTGCCATCTCCCTCCAGTTGCTAGCATCCCGGAAGTCCTTCAGACTAAGCAAAGGTCGTTGTGCCTCAACCTGAACAGGAGTCTCTGAGTCTTTCGATACTTTGTTGGTCTCCCTTTCTGACAGTCGCTCCCTTTTGCTGGAGAGCCCAGTTTCCGACTCATCCGCAGAATCTGACTCGATCTCCGGCCGCCTCTTCTTGGGAGGGCCCCTGCCTCTGTGGGGTCTCAAGCTGTCATTGTCTCTGGGGGGATCAATGGCAGCAACACCCTCAGGAGTGGCAGAGCGGACAGAACCTCTGCAGTTACTGCTGATTTCGTGAGCTTGGACAAAGGCCGACATGCCTGGAAGGTTACTGCGCTCCAGAGCTACTCTACTAAGCCCTGTTGTTTTTCCGTCACTGACCTCATTACAGTCATTAGTCAGGGAGTCAGGATGGACTTGACCTAAAGCCTCCTGGTAATGTGTGGTAGCCACATGGAGGTAGGACGGTCTGCAGGTTTGAGTGGTAGTTGGTAGCTGGCTCCAATAGGCCCCGCTGTCTGGCCTGTGCACCTGCCCTGAAGAGGAATTTCCTGGATGTTGAGCAGGAGGGTGCTGTTGGCCTGCTCCATAGCTGCTGTCTGGCTGCTCATAGGTAGTACTGGGTTGCTCTGGCTGTGTGAAGTCCCAGCCCAAACTGCTGTTAAATTCATCAGAGCTAGCAAAGTCTCCATGTTGGTATTTGGAGGGCATCCTCCCTTCCCCACAACTCCCCCGATGCTGTAAATTAACTGGGTCGGCCTGCCTGAAGGGGTCCTCAAAGCTGTGGGCAGCAGCAACCTGGCCCACCATTGCTGCACTAATCTTCGGTCTTTCACGGGCACTACTAAACGGATCTTTATAAGGCTGGGCATCTATAGCGTTGGAGCCCTCAAACTGGCTGGTGCTATCGACCATGTTGCTCTGGGATTGATATACTATGCTGTCATGTTCCAAGATATTTCCACCGATACAAGAATTACTGGCCTGCCTAGTCCTCTCACATATGGTGGAAACGTTTTTATTAATCTGCGGTGTGCCATCTGGATTTGAACTCTCATTCCTCTCCAGGTCACCCTCCTGACGACTGCCCCGGTCAGCATGTTGACGTTCTGGGATACAGCTTGGAGAGGCAGGCACGTCCGAGTGAGTCAGCGTGGAATTCTTAGGCACCACCACTACAGATTGTATTCGTTTTACCGCAGCACCGCAGTCGGAGTCAGACTCTGAATCGTCAGTGTCACTGTCCTCGCTGTGACCGATACAGTCCTGACCCAATACTTGCCTTTTCACCAGCTTGCCTTTGTGAGAAACATCTTTATGTTTCTCGTCTTTATCGTCACCATTTAAACCCTGTTCCCTTGTAGTTCTGGCTACATGTGAAGTATGATTTGAAAACGAGGGATCTCCCTCCATTTGGAGTTTGATGTCCGAGTGTTCCTTGCTAGTTTCATCTGTGGTTGGTAAAGCAATTGGTTTTGCCGACTCCGATTGGTCCTTATGAAGAAGTACAGATACTGAGCTCTGTTCTTTTTTTATGTTAATCTCTAGCTTAATAGTTTTGGAATGCGACTCAGCTTCCTGGTCAAGTTGAGCCTTGTCAGATGGACCTTGGGTAAAATCATTTGAAAACTCAATTTCTTTGACAGATATGACCTTTTTCACAGCAGGTTTACTTTCTAGTGAAGGTAATTTCTGAGTGTTATCATTGTCTGAGATGTCTTGCCCCACAATATCCCAACGTGATCTTTTTACATTACCTTTATTTTCTTTTAACAAATTCAAGTCTTGTTCTTCAGTGTTGTTTGTGAGTTGTTCAAGTTCAGGATTAAAGAGTTCAGATTTAAGAGGGATACTTGTCGAAGACTGCATGTTGACAGTCACAGTTCTACTAGAATGCACAGCACTGTCTGGTTTAGTGTTCTGCTTAGGGTGGTCTCTGACAGATGCTTTTATGGTAGGCGTTGATGTATCTTGAGAAATGTTCTCATCCTGGCTTAACATTACACTGTCATTACTGCTAGAAAAGCTAGCACTGGCTACAACAACTGGCTTCTCTGTTGATCCAAGTTGGGGGTAAACACTCTGTGAATCCGTTTTTAGTTCAGAGCAAATACTTTTATTAACAGTATCAATGTCACTTAAGGTCAATTTTTCACATAATTGGCCTTCAGTAGAGGTATTCTGTAAAGTTGCCAAGCCATTCTTAGCCTCAATGCAATGACTAATCTTCACCTTAACTAGATCCAATGCTTGCTGTTCGAATCCGGGATCACAATTAGAGGTTGTTTTTTGTATGCTTGCATCTTGGGTTGTGTTGGTATCCATAGTGTCAACTTCCACTGTTTGGCAGGTATCTGTTATCTGGGAACCTGATCCAAATTTTTCCTTAATGCCCTGAACGTGATCGTCAAATGGAATTTCATAAGTTCGTATCTCATTACAACTGTGAACTATATCCTTTGATTGTCTGTTAGAGGTTACTGATGACTGAGAGAATGACAGTTGCTTAGAGACCGATTTACTGGTAGGAGATATCTGTGGCATTTCAGAGTCAAAGTGTTGGTCAGAGCCCTGAGATTTCCCTTTATGGTCTACCTCAGCTCCACTAGAACTGCTTTTCTGGAGTATTTTTTCTGATGCTTGAGGGGGTGTATTTGGACTGGAATGAGTGGATCTATCATTGGTTTCCAACTTGTAATGGGTGCTGGATTTCCTATGATTAGGTTCTACTTCAGGTGAGGGCTTTCGAATGGAGTCAGAGTCTACAGTTCTCTTTGATATCCTCTCAGACTTTGCTCTTTTTTCCATATCCGACGGGTGTGGGGAATCTCTAGATTTTATGTCTCGCTCAGATTTCGAACCTCGCTCAGATTTCGAGTGACAGGAGGATGACTTGATATCCTTCTGTGAGCTAGAATGGGTGGACGATCTACTGGAATCACTTGTTCTAGTCCGAGGCCTTCTGTGGTCATCTTCAGAGTCAGAACTCTCACCACGAACTCTGCTGCAATCAGTTCTAGAGCGAGAGCCTCCTCTTCGGTCCCTGTATGGAGAGCCCCTTTGACCTCCTGATTTCCGCTCAGAATCATGATATGACCGATCAGACCGTGATCCTGACCCTCTCTCCCTTCTAGATCTCTCTGATCTAGAACTTGTCCTAAGACCTCTTGATCTGGACCTCGAACGACTACCAGTCCGTCTCCGGTCTTTATCAGAACGGGACGACCGTGAAGGTGTGCGCTTAGACTCTCGTTCAGACTTTGATATTCGTTCATACCTCAATTGGCGGTCAGATTTTGCGTCTCGGTCAGATTTTGCGTCTCGGTCAGACTTTGCGTCTCGGTCAGACTTTGACTCTCGGTCAGACTTTGACTCTCGGTCAGACTTTGACTCTCGGTCAGACTTTGACTCTCGGTCAGACTTTGACTCTCGGTCAGACTTTGACTCTCGGTCAGACTTTGACTCTCGGTCAGACTTTGACTCTCGGTCAGACTTTGACTCTCGGTCAGACTTTGACTCTCGGTCAGACTTTGAGTAACTTGAGGTCCTTTCAGCTTTTGCTGAACGTAAATTGCGAGTATATTTTTCTGTTTCCTCTACTTTTAACCGATTGGAGGATAACCTTTTTGCATTGTGTTCACTTTTATTCTCTGACTTTGCTGTGGGGTTGGGCTCAGCAGACTTGTGGCTGGAAGATGTCTGTACTGAATCACCATCAGACTCTGAGCCAGGGAGTCTGCTGTTGGACTGGCAGAGGCCTTTTATGATTTCTGAGGTGGTTTCCTGCTCTGTTGCACTGGAACTGTTAACTTTCCCTGTGAGGGAGGAATCAGTGAGCTCCTTGTGACTGAGGTCCAGCTTGACATCAGATATGTGAGTGACAACATTCTCAGTGGGGCAATCCTTAATGATATGCTGAAGACTGTTCTGAACAGGGGGAATTTTCAAGACAATTGCACCTAAAGGTTTAGTTAAAGCCGGTTGCTCAGAAGGGTGTGATTTCTGTAATACATCGCTGGTTTTGGGACTTTCTTCAATGACAGAAACACTGATAATCTGTTTCTTGAAGTGCATCTTCACTTTAGCCTGGGGGACTGAGGTGGCTGAGCTCGGAGATGCAAGGGCCTCTGCTACTGGTGTAGGCACCGACAATGGTGGCTGCATTTTCTCATTTTTACTTTCTGTTTGCTGCCCTGTTCTGTCTTGAGGGAGTGAGGCTGTAGGTGACAGGACAGAGGGAGGCTCAGCATGAGATTTGTCTGGATTGGGAGGGACCAGGAACAGGTTTTGCAGTGGTTTTACTTTCGGGGAAAAGCTGAACGACACTTTCTGGCGACCTTGGTCATCCAGGTTAACCTTCCTCTTCGTTCCTTTAGACAGAAGATTGCTGGACAGCATCACTCTAGGGGAGAGGCCTTTCAGTATAGCTGCCTTTGTCAGGCCTTCAACCTTCACCTATTCAGGAAATAGGAACATTAATTGGGAGAAAAAATTAAAAAAATTGAAATCATGACCATCATGCAATTTTCCTAAAATTCTTTATATTGAGTCATTACAATATAAACCAACTATTGTCGAACAACAATA
>JACXGM010010987.1:0-25611 GCA_016801145.1 Umbra pygmaea | reverse complement strand
AGCCTCTCCAATGTTTCAACTAAACTCGTGCTAAATATAAGCGGGTGATTGATGCGTAGCCACCTCTCGTGTAGCAGCCTCTCCAATGTTTTGCGAGACCTGCGAACAAGTCATATTAACTTTCCATTTGACAGTAGCGGTGGAATGCCACCGAATGTAGCGAAATAAAAGTACAGTTTTTTCACTAGAAATTTACTTGAGTAAGAGTAAAAGTACCCATCTGTAAATGTACTCTAAAAAGTACAAGTTACCGAAATAATGTACTCAAGTAAATGTAATGAAGTAAATGTAATTCGTTACTACCCACCTCTGCATGCATGCTAGCAAGACACAGGTTAAGTATTTGTCTTTCGCTAATTAATCAGCAGTATCGAGTCACTGGTAGTTTAATCTTTTGTTCATCGCAACTCACCTCAACACAAGCTAAGAAAAACACTGCTGGGAGGGGCCGCTGCTGCTGCTGCCTGCAGGGTGATATGTGCCGGTGTGTGCCGCTATGCAGAGACGCAGGGGGAGGGGGGGGGGGGGAGAGAGAGAGAGAGAGAGAGAGAGAGAGAGAGAGAGAGAGAGAGAGAGAGAGAGGGAGGGAGCGCTTCAGAACCCCTGACCTGATATTTAGATACATTATTCAATAAAAATATTTGTTTGACAGGGAAGCTGTGCATAAACAGGAATATATATATTTTTTTTTTAAATAAAAAAAGCACCCCAGAAAAAAAGGGCACTTTCTCTCCAGGAATAAAAAGGGCAGGTGCTCAAGCCCCCTTTGATGTCTATGTGTGCACCTGCCTGGTCAGGATTATACTAAATATTTTAAAATGTCTAAAATAGTTTAATTATGATTCTTTAAATGTTATTCTATATTGTTTGGTATTCTCTAAGAGCTATGGACCATATGAAAATTATGCAGCAAAGACCAAGTTATTCTGGGACTGTGACAATGACTTATGCCTAACTCACACTACAGGAGTTTTAGGCCGATTTATGTCAGATTTTCCCCTCCCGAAAATCAGAGAAAAAATCCTGTCTAGGACCTCGATCAGTTCCGATGTTCGGCGCAGATTATCTGGTAATGTGAGGCATTACAGATCCAATTTCACACCTCCCGATCTCCTCTCACACAAATCGGAATGAGCAAGATTATTATTACGTCAGTACTGTCACAATAGCCAATAGGAAACAAGTCTACGACGAGACGGAAGTGACAGATATTTTGAAACGTTCCATGTTGAGCTTTGAGCCCATCTCCCCAACCATTTTCTCACCCACACTCATTTATTCTCTCACAACAAACAATCATTATTGATACAGCAAGTTTTCGTGTTAGTCTCCATTTTGTTTACATCCGCATTCCCGCTTCCGATCTGCTGCGTAGATCACGTGAGGTGCTTCCTCTGGCAAGATAATCTTAATAACATTGTGTAGTGTGTAATGTGCGATGATTTTGAAATCTTGTACTGTGAGCATGTTTAAGATTTGAGGGGAGAATATCTGCAAAGATTTTTTTTAAGTGTGTGCTGCGACCAGATTTCAAAATCGGTTAGGATTTTAAAACTCCTGTAGTGTGAGCCAGGCATTATACAACTATGTACTAAATGTAGATTTGCTCCACTGATTTTGAACATATCTTTTGAAAAACTGGTACGAACGATTCATATTGGATCATTCATTTTGTTCTTTTTTGCACAGGCGCATTAGTTCTATGATCCAGTATACTGCTTGGTACTAGTACCTGAAACGTTCATATCGTTCTTTTTGGCGCAGGTGCATTACTTCTATGATCCAGTATACTGCTCGGTACTAGTACATTGCTCCATACTAGTACACAAGTAATTCATTTCGTTCGTGATCACGCCGGCGCATTTCTTCTATGATACAGTATACTACTCGGTACTAGTACCTGAATATTTCATTTTGGCGCAGGCACATTACTCTATTATTCAGTACGATTTTGTTCTTGGATTTGCACATTTGCTTATTACTGTAGACTGAGAGACGGAAGACTCACAGAATTGTACCACTTAACAAGTCCTACTAATTGTTACTAATTTGACAAATGCACCTATATCATAGCATAGATATGGATCTGTTGATCCTATTATAGGATTTTGTACAATTTTTTTTTGCTTTATGTTAATTGTGAAGTTATGAAGTCATATCACGCTGGATATTTAAAATTATGGGTTTACTACACACATATCCATATTACTGCTTGGCCACTGAACATCTTTGTTATAATGAATTGATTATATACGGTAGGCTGTTACATTTTGTCTATGCGCACTGCCTCAAATGAACTAATGTTTGAATAATATAAACTCCAGGCTACGGGAAGGAAGTGAACACACTGACAGCTACACTTCTTTTATTGTCTTAAATGTTTAACCTTCTACCAGACGTTGTATGAGATTAGTTCATTATCGTAAATATTTTTGGATTTGCGCAGGTGCATTACTTCTATGATCCAGTATATGGTTAATTAATTTTGTTCTTTCCTTTTTTGCTAAGGCTTATTATTTCTATGATCCAGTATATACGGTACGGATCAGTATACTGGTAATTTTCATTCATTTCGATTTGCGCATGCACAAATGAATGACGCAAATCAAAATTAATTTCATATCAAAATTGAATGAATGAGATCCAAAGATACGAATCAGTAAAAATAATCGAACTTCCCATCACTAGTATATATTTTTGTAAGAGCTACACTTAAGTTGGCAGTTTGATAAATGCAAGTTATTTCAATTGTTATTCTGTAATATTTCAATCTTCATGTTCTAAAAAGGCACATAAGTTCCTGTAAATGGCAATAGACACAAATTTTTTGCCAAATAAATAAAAAAGCTTGTTGAAATCATCAACGTCTTCCCTCTTGCTGTATCAAAATCTCACCTAGCTTTCCTCAGAGATGGTCCCAATAATGTGCTTAAAGTCAAGTAAATTTAGTTTGTGCATAACAAAATTAACTTTTTTTTAATACTTTACACTAAATTGTGGATAATTAAGCTATATATCATATGCTAAAGTATATTTCTGGAGTGTTAAGATTAAAAGAAAAAATAACAAGAACCGTACAGAACCAAATACTGTGACCCTAAAACCATGATGTGATCCGAACCGTGGGTTTTCTGAAATGTACCACCCCTGCATTCATGACATTAATAAATAAATGTGGTTCACAATGTAAAATGTAGAAGTAAGACCTAAAATATCAGTAATTGTGAAGAAACATGCCACTCCCATCATTTATTTACGTAGCTTAACAAATCTCAAAAAACAATGCACTGAGGCATTCTTTTCATACGAATCTGGCAGCTAGCAGCAGTGTCAGTGTAGGTTGACATGGACCCATGGACCCAAACACAGGCATCACATCAAGCTGCTCTGATCTACCCCCCCCCCAACTCTTTTCCTCTTTTCCAACTGTTAACACACCATGTACTCTTCCTACCATGACTACTCCACCTCTCTGATATGGGGGCTTATCCAGCACTCCCCAGAACAATGCTCCAATTGAGGGGTATAGAGTGGCCCCCGTGTGGCCCTGGCCCTTTGAGACCTGCCAGAGCCAACCGCTGGGGGCCAATGGGGGGCTAATAGGCAGGTGGGGCACGGGGAACGGGACCTGATCCGTGCAGCTGTTGCCTGGCACACTTCAGCCTCAGGAAGACACGACAGCTCATGTCAGGGCCAAGTGGCCTGCTGCTGCAAGCTGCATGTGGATGGGGGTGCCTGAAGCCGCATATTCATCGTGGGCGCATGTGGAAATGTGGAGAGGGGTCCATTAATGGATGGATATACAGTATGGTATGGACAGAGGGCTGAATCGATGGATGAATGGTATCTCTACTGTACATCTGAGCTGCATTAAATGGTAGACCACCCACCAACCACTCTGATAATTAACATCTAGCGTAGAACCCCCTATTATTGCCATACCTAGCAGCTGTCTTGAAATACATTTTCTTTTACAGTGCTTTCATGACAACAAACTGTTTGTTTTGTGATGATTGGTCATGAATATGTTAGCTAGCTAGCCGAATATCATGTCTGAAAGGTTCATAGAAATATTTTTAACTAGTTCACATATTTTCAGCATAGCTAAAAAGTACAACCCCCATTATCGGCTGCATCCATATTTTGTTTAATTACATTATATTTTTGTTTTAAAACGTTACATAGTTTGTGTTCTCCAAAGTGTTTACTAGAATGCTATTTTTTTGCTTGTGTCCTGTAAAGGAATTCATGAGACTGACTAACTTTTCTTTGCCAAGCCAAGTGCGCCCTTGTGGATTCTATGTTATATAACACTAATAGTTTATTTATAAATGGCTACTAGCATGTACATTGATCAGCCATAACATTAGGACCACCTGCAGAGTATTATGTAGGTCCCCCTTTTCACGCAGCACCATACGCAAAAAAAGCAATGCATTGTGTGTTCTGACACCTTTCTATCAGAACCAGCATTAACCTTTTCAGCACTTTGAGCTACAGTAGCTCGTCTGTTGAATCGGACCCCATGGGCCTGCCTTCGCTACCCACCTGCATCAATGTCCCTTGGCCGCCCATGATCCTGTCGCCGGATCACCGCTTTTCCTTTTTTGGACCAATTTGGATAGGTACTGACCAATGCATACCAGGAACACACCAGTTTGGGAGATGCTCTGACCCAGTCGTCTAGCAATCACAATTTGACCATTGTCAAAGTCGCTCAAATACTTAAGCTTGCCCATATTTCCTGCTTCTTCATTTTGTCCTCAAAGCAGGGACATTTTTTGAATATCATGAAATAAAGGTTCTACAGTGTTTGTGCACCTTTAAGTTTATGTTTTCAACCCCTGGTTCCAATAATGGTAGTTCCTAACACTTACTAGTCCTACAAGCCATTTTTTCACTTTTTTCAGTGGGCCAATATTAGCTAATGGCTACTGTATATTCCTAATAGAAAGATCCCGATCTGGGCTATGCCTCAGTTTAACAGTTTGGTTCCAAGTATTAGTTATGTATCGGAGGAGTGAATCTGAGGTGATAGGGGAACAGGAGCGCGGTGGGGAGGGACAGGGGGTGTGTTGGGAGGAATTTACTATTTGCAATGCTAGGAGAAGCTGAGTCCTGGGTAATTACAGATGCTAAAAATACTGCAGCATTTGTTTGGGTTAATGGGCTTGCTGCTACATTATACCCCCACCACAGTGCATCGTACACACACCGGCCAAGAGGTAGATAAGGTTTCCCTGCTGACAAAGCTAGATGCCTGCCAGTGTAGTTTAGGAGAAGGTCTTGAGAAGGTTCCAAGGGACCAAGGCCCCCAGGGTGTAGGTTTAAAAGCTGACATCTTCTAGGGTCCAGAGAATCAAGAGACTACAGCAAGAGGCTGAAATGAAATGTTGACAAGGCTGATATAGGCTGTGTAATAGACTTTTATTTTTGCCTAAACACAAAGTCAATCCCCACAATGGACATGAATGTGTTGCATTCTTACAGACATTATTCAATGTAATTTTCCATGTGGCTGTTGTAGCAAATGTAAATGTGTTAACATGTACTTTTTAGCTATATGTTTTCATGTATGCAACACTCAGAAGCTACCATGGACCAACCAGTGGAAACACCTGATTGAGACACATGCAGTGATTTATCAAAGTGGGAATACATTCGGAACTTGTGTAACCTAGTCTCAACAAAAAAGTACATTGTAGATTCACAAAGCTGAAATTGATGGCAGGGCTGCCATTCAGAAACCACTTGTGTCTGTGTCCAACACCAACTCACAAAGATGCATAACTTGGTGCATAAAGCATGGAGTCTTGAATCATCTTTGACCCTATATCATACACCCGGACAGGTTTACATGTGGACAAATTGAATGCCTGCATTCTGCCAGCCCACAATATGTTCTGTCCACTGTTAACATGGTGGGGATCCCTAATGGTATGGGCCGTAATCTCCAATGACTCATTATGTCCAATGATTGTTCTGCATTTGATGGAATTTGATCCTATTTTACAGCACCAGGTGCACCATGTGGTTCAAACGATGTTGCCTCATGATGTTCTAATATTCCCGAATGACAATGCCCCGATGAATGATGCTAAACAAATTCAGGAGAGGGTTCATGAACAACGGAAGGACATCAGATGCCTTTCATGTCCACTGCAATCACAAGACTTAAACATTATTGCACCTTTTATGGGAAGTTTTAGAGCACAGTGTGAAATTACACATCCATCTAAAAAGACTGGAGGCTTTTCTTCTTGAAGAATGGTGCAATATCATACCTCACAAAGGTCAGTACATTATTTTAATCTTTTTCAATGAGGATTAAAGCAGTTCTAAAGGCAAAGTGTGGCCATAAACCTTATTCGTTTCCTGATATAATTACACTTGAAGTCGGAAGATTACATAATATATACTGAGGATGAAATAATTTAAACCCATTTGTCAACAATTCCACAGATATCATTTTAACAAACTATAGTTTTGGCAAGTTTGTTAGGACATGACATGCATGACACAGGTAATTCATCCAACAATGTTTTACAGACAGATTATTCCACTTTGTGGAATAATTTCAATTGTTATGTTTTGGAGGATAAAAGGGGGGGGCTTGCAAGCTGAATAACACCATCCCAACCGTGAAGCACAGGGGTGGCAGCATCATGTTGTGGGGGTACATTGCTGCAGGAGAGGTTGGTGCACTTTTCAACATGGATGACATCATGAGGAAGGAATATTATGTGGATATTTTGAAGCAACATAAGGAGTTTAAAGCCTGGTAACAAATGGGTCTTCCAAATGGAGATTTACCCGACGCATACTTCCAAAGTTGTGGCAAAATGGCTTTAAGGAAAACAAAGTCGAAGTGTTGGAGTGGCCATCACAAAGCCATGGCCTCAATCATATAGATGAGGAGTGTGCAAGCAGGGAGGCCTACAATCCTGACTCAATTGCACCAGTTCTGTCAGGAGGAACGGGTCAAAATTTACCCAACTTATTGTGGGAAGCTTGTGGAAGGCTACCTGAAACGTTTGACCCAAGTTAAACAATTGAAAGGTAATGCTACCAAATACTAATTTAGGGTGAATCCCATTTCTCTGTCTTAGCCCTTCCCCTTACCCCTTCCCCTTAGTTTTGCGCGTTCATGTGAGAGTAAGGGCTATCCCAATTCTCATTTTGATCTAGGGGTAGGGCTAAGGGGAAGGGGTGGATACCCCTTAAAACTAAGCATTTTCGAGAGCTTACTTGAAACCTAGGGGTACCCAGAACACACTGCGCAACCGCCAACAATGCTAGCCAGATCATCAAGAGAGTCCAATAAATGTATTATCGGCTTAAATTATTGATTTAAAAATTACGACAGACATGTTTGGTGCTCTACACAGTCCTGTGGATATATATTTGCAACCATGTTCTTAATTGAAACGTTTTAAAAATCGCTAGTTTCATTACATTGCTGATATGAACAACATTTCCGCATTTCAATGACTAGCCTTGAATGGACACCATGCATGTCTACAGTTTTAACTAAACTACATTAGCAGCGGATTTCGTTTGATATCTTTAAGTTTGTGATCAACACTTGTCGCCTCTGGTGATGTATCAGCCAGCTAGCGACGATGTGTGATAACATAACTGTAACCAAGTGTTGTCTCATTTCATAGGGGTATTTTTTCAACCCTATCCCTTACCACTCGGTTTCGAGGGACAAGGGCTAGGGTTAAGACGAAGGGGTAGGGGAAGGGCTAGGGGTAAGACAGAGAAATGGGATTCACCCTTAGTGTATGTAAAATTCTGACCCACTCGGAATGTGATGAAAGTAATAAAAGCTGACATACTGTAAATAATTATCTCTGCTATTATTCTGAAATGTCACATTCTTAAAATAAAGTGGTGATCATAACTGACCTATGACATGGATTTGTTTTGTGGCAGGATTATTGTGCATTTGGGAGTGGAGTAAAATGGGGAAAAATCTAAAAACGTCTTGTTTTTGGAGAATTCCTGTTTCTTTTAAACACATACACAAAGACACAGACAAACAAAAACGCACAACCACATACAGGTTCAGCTTGCTGCTTCCTGAATATTTCCTATCCATAAACATGGTGTCCCTCAGAAGAGCACGATCCATGCGGAGAGAGTCCATCGTGCACATGCTCTCTGGCTTATTAACTGATCCCTGCGCACATGACATCACCGTGCAGTCCAATATCAGGTTGCTCAGAAGTTGAAATATTCATGGCAACATCTGCTTAATTAAACTTCAGACCCTAACCTCCTGTGCCAAACCGCGGGTGCCGGGGTTTAACATTCTGCCACAAGTGATGCATTTCCCCCTTTCTAGAAGCCCTGAAGAGCGGTGCTTATCTTACAGTTGGTTTATTATTTAGGCCAACAGTTGCCGTTCTGTTCTGCGTGTCGCTCCATCTAGCCCCTTCATCTGTCGCCACCTGCAGCTGTCACTTCTGCCTGCCTGCCTGCTTGCCATCGCCAAAGCTACTGTAGATCCCTCCATATCCCTTCCTCTGCACCAGCTGGCAGCCTACTCTAAGAGGGTTGGTATCCTCTGAGTGTACCCTGGTCAGGAGAATAGAGACCCCTGGTTGGTTTTTCTATAAGGTAAGGTAAGGTAAAGGTACTTTATTTTCACATACAGAAACATGTAGCGAAATTCATTCTCTGCATTTAACCCATCCCTCAAGGGAGCAGTAGGCAGCCATTTACAGCGCCGGGGAACAAACTCCAGATCTCAGCCAGTGCTTTCGTCTGGGGCACTGACTGGAGAACCTAACCCCAACCCTGCTGGAGAACCTAACCTAATAAGAAGGTTAGGAGAGTTAATCTATCTGAAAGACCCTGTCTGCGTAGAGGTTTGTGCTAAGAATAAATGTGAAGGTGGACAAGATACGGATGTCCACAAATGTCAGTGAGTAGTATGGAAATAATTATAGGAGCTGACCTCCAGGAGTGGTCTCTATGGGATGACCCAGATTTGATGCCTGCTCCGGTATCCAGGGACTCACAGAGGCACTCCTCATCACCCACGCGCCTCTCAGTCTACCTGATCCCCGTAATGCCACTGATCGTAGGCCATAAAAACACCAGAACAGAGTAACAGTAAAAAGCGGTCATCTCCTACAAACCAGAGGCCGGCTGTCTCAGTAAACATCCGCCTGTGTGGGCACACGGTCATAAACATGTACGCGTGTCAACCATGGAGGCTGCCACTTGCCACACACATAAACCCGCACATTTAACAAGCCTGTTACCTGCTCGTCCTCCTCATCTCCTTCTCCTCCATCAGAGACAATAACTTTAGTACCTGCCTGTGGGTTGTTTCACTCCTGAGGTGAGCTGTGTATCTGTTTTTGAAAAACAACCATGGCCCCAGATGTGGCAGTTCTTTCAGCGTTAGTCATCTTGTAATGTGCTGGGCCAGTGTTAGGTTTCCCAAGGCTTGGGGCCAAGGTCAAGGGCTGTCTTTACGTGCGGCTTCAATGAGGCTTGTAGAAACCGGTTGTTCTCTGTTGTTTTAATGGCTGGCAACCGTGCATTAGGTTTTAAAATGAAGGAAAAGAGGCCTAGCTGCTGCGTCTATCAGGATGAACATGCCAATGCTGTGTGTGAGTGTATGTGTCATCCAATGAATTCAACCCCCTATTGATGCATCTCTAATACTATACAACTTTGTGTAACATTGTGTTTTATACAGGCATGCATTTGAGGAATATGGATAAAACTGAATAATGGGCCAAACTGCATCCTATTACTTCATTAAACATGTTCACCTGGATGTAGTTACGGACTGGGACATGCATTCATTAAACTTTATAAAATTGTTTAAGTATTTGTTCACACATTAAGCAGTATCATATAAGCTGGGAGATGGCAGAGTGTACTCATTAAACAGCAAAGATCATAACCAATTTTAAAGGTTGTCAATAAATGTATGTTTAATTCCTAGGCCTACTGTAGTAGATGAAATTAACTTTACAACTCTAATTCAATGACAGCAATTGAAATATATTGACTAATATTGTCATTACTTAAAATAAGAAAATACATAAACCTGCTGTTCCACAAATCACAAACTATACCTCCAACATCCCAAAAAAAGTTCATTAAAGTTTATTAAATTTGAATATATTTATTTAGAACTAATTATGTAATGGCTTAGTCACAATCTCTTGATAGTGCAATGTAGAGTTTAATTTTAAATGTAAAATAATAAATTCTGGTCTAGCTCTCGCAGTCAGATTAATACTGTAATTCGTCCTTAGTAATGCCAAGATGTGAAGTCTTCCAGGGCAGCTTCATCTTCAGAAATCATGTTCTCTTTGTTAGCTTCTGGTCATCAGCTGTCAAATGTAAAAGAGTGTTAACATTGAGTCACACAGACATCCAACTTGCTGTGCATATTTTCTTTCCTGACAACGGACTCACTTTATAAATCTAATCACATTGCAAATCTAAATCCATGTATTTCTGAATATCTAAATTAGTTCCATGGCCACAACTTTTCTTTATTTTATCCCAGTTATCTTGATTCAATTAGAATTCACCTTGCTTTATTTTTTTACTGTGTTTAATGTACAGTAAGTTGCATTGTATAAGAACATCTGCTAAATTACCAAAATGTAAATGATAATTGGAGACATTAGAAATTTTTCCAACAAAATTCACATTACAAGTCAATATTGTAACTTACCCAACACCAAAGTGTAAGATATTATGCATGGAATTACTTGTTTTGTTACTGAGAAAGCAAAGGGTATATATAATATTATTAGGTAGAGAATGAGAGAACAGGATCTTTTCCCTCAAATGCCATTGCAATCTACAGTACAGTACATCTAGACATTCGACAGAGATTTATACTTGTTAGTAGAGCATACTGTATAAACAGACCAACATTTCTTTTTTCTAAATTCTCTATTTTCAAAAAATGGCATCTTGAATATGTAAAGTTTCATCTTAGCTGAATAACAACATTTTTTTTTAAATGTGTTTTTTAAATATAAAAAAACTTACTTAAAGATATGGGGCCCTGTTTTAACAATCTGAAACACAAGTACCAAACGTGAAACGCAAGTGACTTTGTGGGAGGCTCTTGGTTTTCATATTTTACCGGTGGGATAAAATACCCCTGCGCCCAACGGAAATCTAAAATGGGTAGGTCTAAAGTAGCTACAGTGCCTTGCGAAAGTATTCGGCCCCCTTGAACATTTCGACCTTTTGCCACATTTCAGGCTTCAAACATAAAGATATAAAACTGTAATTTTTTGTGAAGAAGCAACAACAAGTGGGACACAATCATGAAGTGGAATGAAATTTATTGGATATTTCAAACTTTTTTCACAAATAAAAAACAGACAAATTGGGCGAGCAAAATTATTCAGCCCCTTTACTTTTAGTGCAGCAAACTCTCTCCAGAAGTTCAGTAAGGGATCTTTGAATGATCCAATGTTGACCTTAATGACTAATGATGATAAATAGAATCCACCTGTGTGTAATCAAGTCTCCGTATAAATGCACCTGCTCTGTGATAGTCTCAGAGGTCCGTTGAAAGCACAGAGAGCATCATGAAGAACAAGGAACACACCAGGCAGGTCCAAGATACTGTTGTGGAGAAGTATAAAGCCAGATTTGGATACAGAAAGATTTCCCAAGCTTTAAACATCTCAAGGAGCACTGTGCAAGCGAAATATTGAAATGGAAGGAGTATCAGACCACTGCAAATCTACCAAGACCCGGCCGTCCCTCTAAACTTTCAGCTCATACAAGGAGAAGACTGATTCTCAGCCTCTGTCTGCCACAGGCTGCCTGTTCTTGTTCTGTGTTTCTTGTAAAGTTTATTTAGTGTTTAAATAAATATACACATTTTTGGTGAAGACGCTTTTGCCTATTTGGATTCACAGTGCTATTAGGTATCAGAAATGTACATCAGATAGTTTGAAACTTAGCTTTTCAGGTCTGAGTCATGTGATGTCAAGATGACAAGTGCCAAAAGCATGCCATAATAAACATGTTAGAATGACTTAACTCAAGCATGCCACATTAAGCATGCTGGAAGCTGAAAAGCATTCACACATAGGGGCAAGAAACCCCAAACTGCAGAGCTAGAGCCGATGCCTGACAGAGCTCTTCCGTTTTATAGGCAGGGGTCAGTCAGAACATCGCAAACTCAACTCATCAGACAAACCCCTGGTTTAAGCCCCTGGCACAGCAACAACCTCCCTCACTCTCTCTCCCCAAAAAAGCTATCATAGAAGATTTCCAACTTGGCAATATTTCCAAATGACTATTAGATACACATAGGCCCACAGCGCTGCTGAAATCCCCCATTCTGCAGCCTGGTGTACCGTTACCCTGACAATCCAAGGGATTTTAAATTCTTCCTGTGGAAATCAACATATTCTCTGTGGTAAAATAATTCACATTGAAGGTTTGACCAGAGCAAATGCTGATCCCCATGGCCGGGCTGCAGCTTGTTACTGTTGAAAAGCCATTTTTCAAGTTCTCATCCTCGTCTGACATTCTGCATAACACCAACACTGCCCAGGACCCTGTACATCTTATGGAGCCAGAACTTGTCAATCTTCTCTCAGGAGCCAATTTTTTCGTTATTTTCTTTATTTGGTATTAATGGTGTCATCCTTTGAAGAAATTATAAGTTTACAAATGAACTGAAACAATTTACATCAAAAAAGTAATTCTACTCATCAACTAAATTGAAATTAATCAATGAAATACATTGAATTCAATAGTGACTGACACTAACTCACTCTAATTTAGTTAAAAGACTCTACCAGGTCAACAGTACTAATTCAACTACTAAAACATGTTCCTCCAGCAGAATGCATAGTGTGCCAGGTAGTACGGCAGTACTCCATCTCTATCCATGAGGCAGAATGATGCTGCACAGCGCATTATACATGAGTTGGGACCTTCGGCTGAACAAGGTTAACGTGCCCCATGAGGGTTCTCCCTGGACCCCTGCTATCACAGAAACACACTCTGCCACGCTAATCCCCCAAAGCAATGGCTTTAGTGTAATTTGCGCCGCAGCTGTCCACCCCTGGAAGAATCGAGAAATTGTCCTTCCGCACATGTTCTGCTGCAAGAACAAATGTCATGGATGGAGCGAGAGCAAATGAAAACACAAGATGCTCCCTCCCAACCACCCCCCCAAAAAAGAAAAGAAAAAACCCACGAAGCCTTGTGCCAGACTGAGGAGGTGATGTGGTTAAGGGGGAGGGTGCGCACGTTTTTGGGGGGAGTGTAGCACAGGTTGCTGGTGCATTTCAGAAGGGTTGCGTGCATGTCTAAGTCCAGAGACTTGACACTGAAAGATTACTGACAAATGTAGTCAGGGGACCAGGAGGGGGTAAAGTGGCAAAGAGGCCAGACACTAGGGGTTGATATGTTGGACTAGGGACAGTAAGGTGTTTTCTACCCCGATGATAGATGAACAGTCAAGACAAAACTTTTTTACACCTCCTCTTTGGATCTTAGGGGATTAACAGGCTACAAATGCTGAAGGCGAATCAAATCCAGATAGGGTTTACAGAGGGCCCGGTTTTGCATCATCACAACTTCAGCACACAGGTTCTGAGAGATGCCTCTCTGATGGAAGCAAAGGAAAAGCAGCCTAAAATAATAAGAATAAGCGTTATTTATTGTAATACAGTTTTACATTGTAGATAAACACTAATATTTTTGGTCTCTGTCACTTCGGCCAATTTGAGCTGTACATTAAGTAAGCATTAACACACTCCAGACTGTGCGTTGCCAGGGAATAACTGCACTGCGGAGGTGTATGGTTATTCCCTGGCAACGCACAGTCTGGAGTGTGTTAATACGCTTATAAAACGGTTGCAAACATTTTATTTGTGAAAATGTATGTTTTAATTACTTTTTTCTCTCTGCTGTCAATTTTCAATTCGGATCTGATGAGTTAAGCAAGGGTAATATCTGTTCCATTCCATAGGATATCATCTAGCTATCCTATCCTAAGCTTTTGAGTGTTAATGACAAATGCACTTGTCGATGTTTCACGCAAGACAAATTTATAATACGGCCGGGAGAGTTTGATTTCATCGGCATAGATAGTCCAGGTAAATGACAATGAGCAGATGTTGTTGGCTATACTGACTGTGTTTAAGCCTGTGTCTGATGTTGTTGACAGGGTTGAGACTGCATCACCTTAAGTTATAAATCGTAAAACAATATATATTTAAAAATAGACTTGTAAACATGTGCCATTTTATTCAAATTGAAATAAAATCACACAAGATTTCAGACCTTTATAAACAATTTAAATGATTAGCTCAATAGGAACAACTTGTTTTATGTGGCGTACTAACATGGCAGCAGTAGGAGGTGTGGTGGGGGTACATTAATGTTAGACGATAACTGCACGCCTCACTATGTTTTGTTTTGCTGAAAATACTTATTTAAATATTATTTTTCACAAATATAATGTTGCCAACCATTTTATAAGCGCATTAACACACTTCAGCCTGTGCGTTGCCAGGGAATAACCGCACACCTGGCAACGCACAGTCTGTCATGTGTTAATGCTTATGTATTCTATGAAAATTTTGAATATTGTAAGAAGATACCTAATCATTTTGATGTGACATTTCATACTGCCCAAATAATTAAATGAGGAATTCTGAGTTGGCAGTCATGGCAACATGTCGCTATTTAGGGACATTGTTATAATTTCTTACATTTTTTTTCTTTAGAATATTCTGTGTTTTCTTTCAAAAAGGAAAGAGTTACAATACTTGCAAAATGTTTGTGGAAATTCTCCTATAATCTCTAATCTCAAGGTTTACTCTCCCCACCATATGAAATAAGGCAAAGTTACAGAGCTGTTGTGTCAAAGACAACCAGTTGCACAGTGTTAGTCCTGCAGTGAATCTGCTTAGCGTGCACAGAGAACCGCTGTACTCAGCCAGCCACATGATACGACTCCTCTCCCCTGAACTCAAGCTCAATTCCATGAAACACTGCAGCAGGAACAGAACATACATGGTGGACCTAGCACTGCAGCAGGAACAGAACATACATGGTGGACCTAGCACTGCACCACACACAGCAGGTGCAGCAGGAACAGAACATACATGGTGGACCTAGCACTGCAGCAGGAACAGAACCTACATGGTGGACCTAGCACTGCACCACACACAGCAGGTGCAGCAGGAACAGAACATACATGGTGGACCTAGCACTGCAGCAGGAACAGAACATACATGGTGGACCTAGCACTGCACCACACACAGCAGGTGCAGCAGGAACAGAACATACATGGTGGACCTAGCACTGCAGCAGGAACAGAACATACATGGTGGACCTAGCACTGCACCACACACAGCAGGTGCAGCAGGAACAGAACATACATGGTGGACCTAGCACTGCACCACACACAGCAGGTGCAGCAGGAACAGAACATACATGGTGGACCTAGCACTGCACCACACACAGCAGGCCACCTTGGAGCAGAGCTGCATGCTGCACACCCACGCCGAGCCAAACCTATTAGTACACTATTCACCAGAATACTCCCTGGACATGGCTGAGTGTAAATGTGAGCGTAAATTATGGGTAGTTCCTGTCAACAACAGCCAGACCACTGTCCAGGCTAAATAGTTATGGTTGATTGATTTGCACAACTCTTTTGAAAATGCCATGGCAAAGTCCATGGTCTTTGTTGAAGTCCGACCAGTCAACATATGATCACTTCTTTGTCATGCTTGAGTGACCTCAAAACCTGTGCATACAGAGGGGGCTGGCTCTATTTGGGAGGGGGCATGCTGGCTTTCTTCCCCATACACTTTGTGTATGACCTGGGTCTTAGAGGGTATTAATGGGCACATTTACAGGCATGCCACTGATGCCATGCCATTCAGAGGCCAGACCAACACACTGCAATGGCCATTACCAGCCTGCTAGGGATTACACACATCTGTTGAAGGACGACAACCAGTCTATCTGTCTCTCTGTCTGTCTGTGTGTCTGTCTGCCTCTCTTTTTCTCTTTGTCTGCCTCTCTTTTTTTTCTGTCTGTCTGCCTGTCTCTCTGTCTTCCTTTCTATCTGTCCTTCTGTCTGTTTGTCTGTCTGCCTCTCTGTCTATAAGCCTCAACATGCTTCATTATGTAACTTTCATCATTAGAATATTTTTATTTTCCATCATTCACAATGTGCTACAAAAATGTCACAAACAGATATTTCACACTATTAGAATAGAATTTATTTTCTTTATTTTCCATCTAGGCTATTGACTATTCTTGAAAAGAAAAACGTGCAACATTGAATTGCATGTTACTGTTTTAAATCAACAGTTAGTATGTCTTCAAGGCAAATGAGAGTGCTGTGAAAACACGTAAAGATGTGTGCCATCTAGTGGTCCAAAGTATTGGAGATTTTCAAGATTGTGAATATGCAAGGAGTTTCTGTTATTTTTTGTATTTAAAGGAATAATGTATTCTGCAAGAATGTATGACACCTCAACTCAAATGTTTATCTTTAAATGTATCTTCTTTTTTCATAGAAACACATTTAAGAAAGTAATTTATAAGATTGAGATTCATGTGAAAACTCAGTTGCCATGTCTTCAACGGTTATTAGCTAGGAAACTACCATTTGCTGTTTGAACAATTATGCTTGTCCTTTGCTGCCATCTTATCTGGGCTAAATGCAGCAGAAGAACGGTCAACACACCCTAACCCGCCATCACATGGCTGGGCTCGCTCACAAAGCTGTGTCATAAAGTCATCCATCAAGCAATTGAAGGGTCAACTGGCATTGGGAGGCAATAACATGGAATGGCCTTTTTGGAGCCCTACACACTGATGACAACACTAAGGAATATTATCATACGTTATACTATCACAAAATGAATGTCATTTGCATAGGGAGCGAGAGCTTACATTGAAAGAGTAAAAGGGGAGTGCATGTAAATAATATTGACAGGAAATCTTGTGTTACCTCTGATATGTTGCTGACATAAATACTTTGCTCAAATGCATTGTGTCTTGTGTGTAATGTGCACGCATGCTTTGTTAGTTCTTGTAGCTAGCTGACATGAATAAAAACATTCTTATAACACTCCCAATCACTTAAAAAAACTCATCATCATACTTTTGTTGATCCAACAAAATACAGAAGAAAGTGTTGTGGAAGGAACAAGGTACAGTAGGAAAGCCAGGCTAAATAGAAGGAGAAAGGTCATCTGGTTTTAGTTATGATTGGTGTGAGAAATTCCCACAACCTCCGTCTCTTTAATCTTATTTTAGTCTAAGACATGGAGAATATGGCCTTTTATATGGTGCTTTTCTTTCAGCTTAAAGGCCTGACTCTCCTCCCTTTTGTCTCACAGTTGAGTAAAACACCCAGGCCCACCTCTTCATCAGAAACTGACCACCAAGGCTCAAACAGAGCGCCCAAATGAAAACAAAACAAAACGGCCCCAAACGTATTCATATTCTGCTCATAACAAGAAAAATAAACCAATTAGTGTTCGATGATCAACCTTAAATATCAAACAATGTTGGGCCCCAGATGGGGTGGATTATCTGCCTTAACGTCATTACGCTCACATCCTCTACTTAAGCTTTCAATTCCACTCTCCCAGACGTGTAATACCAGACAGGGATCCTTTTCCACCTTAAACTCACTGTTAGTGTAGTGCCAACAGGGGGGTGTGGGGGGGCTTTGTTAATGCTTGTGCTCCAGCCTTGCCAAAATGAAATGCCCCCACCAAGGAGATAAAAGCCACAGCTTGAGTTGTGTGATGAGGCTAACCTAATTGAGAGAAGACACAGGTTGGTCTTTCTGGGCGGGTAAGGCCTTCTCTGTGATGCCAACCTCTTTTTTAATGTGAAGACGTGAAGAAGTGTGATTTTGTACGTGTGATGCTTGTCAAAAGCCTGCTGGTCTCATAACAGGGTGTAACACGAACCATCAGAGGGTCTTAGGGTTCCCCGCTGGAGTTTTGATATCGATTAGATTTGAGGCCACATGATACTGTGGGACAGTGGTGAACATCTGCACTGGATAATGAGGAGCCCAGGCTGGCGCTAACCCCTGTGACACCCTTATCTGTGCCACCCCCCTAATCTGTTTGCTTGGAGCTGGACGGAAAGAGCTCAGCAACAGCCTTGCAATGAACATCTCTAAAATTAAACATAATAAGACGTGGAATGTTGAACCCATTTTTCATTAGCTTACTTTCATATTCAGGCTTCTTTATCTGAAGCATTGTGTGAGACCAGACACTTGAACAGCTAAAAACAGTCAGAAACCATAAAAAAGCCTGTTTGTTCACTCATCCTGCTCACCAGGATCTTCACTTGACTTGGGCGTCATCAGAATCAGTGTGCAAATTCAATATCCACCTACACACTGAACATGTGTGCTCTTCACAACTGCATCCCAACTTCAACTGTAATGTGCAGATGGGAAACAATTTGTGTGAAATATCTTAGTTGCATGTTTCATTTACAGTTTTGCTCAGAGTACAATCAACTCCAAGACTGTAGTAACGTTTATATACCCACAGCATAAATAGTACAGTATTTTGACAGTGTAGGCAACATGTCCTTGCTGTGTCCTGCCAGTGGCCATAATGTCCCTAAGCCGTCCCCTGTGTGTGGTGAGACTCCAGGGGTAAATGTTTTCCAGCTAGATGCTAACGAGATAACGAAGACAGACCCATCAGCCTCCTTAGAAACCTTTCAATAAACCATAAAATGTTGATGGTGTAGCTTACTCTAACCTCACAATTTTATTTGTTTTTATTTATTTATCTAATCCATTAATTAGAAGTGTCTTTAAATTATTAAATTTTATTGATATTTTTTTCTCAACCAAGTCAATTGTGTATAATGAAATAAATAACATAATTAAAAAAATGTATATGCATTCTTGTACACCCAATCACACTAGCTCACAAAATAACCAGACATGCACAACACCATTCAGTAGTGCACTGTCCATTGCTTTTATGTCAAGCAGGAGTCAGTAATCCGGCCCCAGAAAACCATGGGAAAAAAATAAAACTAATGTTATTAACATTATAAAAAAATTTCCTAGCCATCCATGTTTAAATTGTGTAAATAATGAATACCAATTAAATCAGGATTTAGTTAGATCATCTATACACTATATAT
Organism: Umbra pygmaea; assembly: GCA_016801145.1. Lineage (NCBI taxonomy): Eukaryota > Metazoa > Chordata > Actinopteri > Esociformes > Umbridae > Umbra > Umbra pygmaea. Next base: position 6,426 of record JACXGM010010987.1, on the reverse strand, counting down.
ACTGTAGCCAAAAGTATGTGGACACCTGACCATCACACCCATATAAGCTTGTTGGACATCCCATTACAAAATCTTCGTCATTAATATGAAGTCTTTCCCCCCACAAATACACATTTGCGCTACAACAGCCGGCAATCTGGGAAGGCTTTCCACAATATTTTGGAGTGTGTCTGTGGGAATTTTTGCCCATACAGCCAAACAAGCATTTGTGAGGTCATGCACTGGTATTGGACAAAAAGGCCTGCAATCGCCATTCCAAATCATCCCAAAGGTATTAAATAGAGTTGAGGTCAGGGCTACAGTATGTACAGGCTACTTGAGTTCCTCGATACAAAACCATGTCTTTATGGACCCTGCTTGGTGCACAGGGGAACAGTCATGCTGGAACACAGCTGGAAGCACCCAATTGTCTAAAATGCCTTTGTATAGTGTAGCATTAACATGACCCTAAACTTGATCTAAGGGACATAGCCCAAACCCTGAAAAACAGCCCCAGGCTATTATCTCTCCTCCACCATTATTAGGGGTGTCCACATACTGTACGTTTGGATAAATAGTGTATGTATCAAGCAAAAATGTAGACTTTTTTCAAGCTATCTTTGAATGGAAGTGGGAGTAGAATAGAACACTTGACACTAGAGAGAGATCACTTGGTGTGTTAAACTTGTGAGTTTTTGGTTACAAGCAAGCCTATTTTAGCCCAATCTCCAGTAAGTATTTTAGGAAATTCAGCAATAATCATGGGATCTTTTCTTACTCAAACATGTACAGAACTAAAGGTAGACCTACCCTACATCTAGAGAATGAGCTGAATATCCTCTCTTTTCTTACTCAAACATGTACATAACTAAATGTAGACCTAACCTACATCTAGAGAATGAGGTGAAGATCCTCTCATTTCCTACTCAAACATGTACAGAACTAAATGTAGAGCTACACTACATCTAGAGAACGAGCTCAAGATCCTCTCTTGTTCAGCAAAAGCTGTCGCAGAGCCATTACAACCTCCGTAACGGCAGCTGTGTACGTTGGCTGTATGTCTTTAACATCCACTCTGTCATACAACAGCAACTGCTCTGCAGGCATGGCAGTTCAAAAAACCAACAGTAGCTCATAGACAAAGCATCATTGTGTATAGATGTAGTTACTGAATATCCAGGTTATTTGAATATATTACAACAAGTTATTAAAAATCAGAAAAGTAAAATACTATTATTACATATCTACTACAAAAGGGGTGTAGAACCTGTCACACAATACATCACGGAAGATACAATGTGGTTCAGATGCCGTTTGGTTTCACACATGTCCTCCAACATAGAAGAGAGAAGGCTAATTACGAGTCACTTTAAACATTCTCTTAAAATGTTTAGAACAGTGGTGAGGCTCAGATGAAATGGGAAGCGTGGTCTCCAGGGACCCAGTTGCTCTGCAATCCTGTCCATTAATTAAGCTTGTCCCTCGGAACCCACTCGCCGCTCGCAAACGGTATGCAAACAACTCTGTAGCCGGATCCTATTTCAAAGTCAAGTCCTCAGCCACCAGCTGTATACCACAGCAAAATGTTCACAATCTAATGCTGTGGAGGCTTTTGAAATGAAAACTAACCAGCCAATGTTGAGCAAAGTTGGGTACGACTAAGGGCATAGGGGGAGGAACGACTAAGAAGTAGAAACGACCATGTTTGATGAGCAACAGATGCTCTACTGGACTTGGTTGGTGCGGCTGTTGACACTTGAAGAGAGACAGCTTGTAAAAGTGCCTATTATTTTTAGGGTCTGCCTGATTTTGCATGTGTGCGTGTGTGTAAAATATTTATTTACATTGATAAAAAAATTAAATAGTGTAAAAATACAGGTATTATTTGTGAATATTTAGTATTAGTGAATATTTTTTTTCTCAGTAAGCCAAGAACTGTCCATTGATTCTGTTCTCTAGCCACTCTGTCCTCACTCACCCTACACCACCCCCACACCACAGTGCTGCTGGCCGGGTGGGGAGAATCTACATTCTTGACCAATCCTTTAATCTCACTAGGCAAGACTTTCTCATCCCCTGATCAAAACAGACCTGTTGACAAGTTCACAAAACCAAAACACTTGTTCAAGTATTTCCATGTTTACCGCAAGGTATCCCTTAAATTGGAGACTTGCTGTAAGCTTATCTCCTTTTCAAATGACTACCCCAGGTGATGTAGGGCTTGTGTTTATTTTGGAGATGATGTCTCCATGTTATGAATTCAACTGACCTTTACAAATATAGTTTCATTAGCTAGAGTCAAACAAACCCAAGATGGCTGACCAAGGTCAGAGGTCAGAGAATTGCTCATGAGCCTCAGTGGTCGATTGAATAATCTGCCAAACATGTAGTGAGTAACCTGTCAACACCACAGATAAACACACACAATCATTCATCCACAGAGTTTGGATTGCAAAACATAATTATAATTCTGTATCTGAATGAACTTTGTCAAAATTGGTCTGTAGTTCAGGTCTGGGATTTGTATTTCTCTCCACTGACTGTGGCATAAGGCATTATGTCCAACTTTGTCAATGATGGTAAAAGGACAGTTTCTCTGATGCGGTCATTATATAGTCCCTGCTCAGCCTTCCAGTTAGAATACTGAGGTGACAGGTTAAGGGTGTGAAAAAGAGGAAGTCAAAGGCCAGTATAATTTAATTTAATTTAGATTAATTAAACTTACTGCAGAATTTGAATCAGATATTGGATTCATACATTTCTTTATAGAGTAAATAGGTAAAAATGTAAATTGTCGCCTGCCAGATTCTTATGTATCATGGGATATCTTCTCCACAGATACTCTCTGTGGCTGAGGTCTAAGGCAATATACAGTGCCTTGCGAAAGTATTCGGCCCCCTTGAACTTTTCGACCTTTTGCCACATTTCAGGCTTCAAACATAAAGATATGAAACTGTAATTTTTGTAAAGAATCAACAACAAGTGGGACACAATCATGAAGTGGAACGAAATTTATTGGATATTTCAAACTTCTTTAACAAAGAAAAAACTGAAAAATTGGGCATGCAAAATTATTCAGCCCACTTAAGTTAATACTTTGTAGCGCCACCTTTTGCTGCGATTACAGCTGTATGTCGATTGGGGTATGTCTCTATCCGTTTTGCACATCGAGAGACAGAATTTTTTTTTTTACGCCAAACATAACGTTTTGCATTGTTGCCAAAAAGTTCGATTTTGGTTTCACCTGACCAGAGCACCTTCTTCCACATGTTTGGTGTGTCTCCCAGGTGGCTTGTGGCAAACTTTAAACATCACTTTTTATGGATATCTTTCAGAAATGGCTTTCTTCTTGACACTCTTCCATAAAGGCCAGATTTGTGCAGTATACAACTGATTGTTGTCCTATGGACAGACTCGCCCACCACAGCTGTAGATCTCTGCAGTTCATCCAGAGTGATCATGGGCCTCTTGGCTGCATCTCCGATCAGTCTTCTCCTAGTATGAGCTGAAACTTTAAAGGGACGGCCGGGTCTTGGTAGATTTGCAGTGGTCTGATACTCTTTCCATTTCAATATTATGGCTTGCACAGTGCTCCTTGGGATGTTTAAAGCTTTGGAAATCTTTCTGTATCCAAATCCGGCTTTAAACTTCTCCTCAACAGTATCTCGGACCTGTGTTCCTTGTTCTTCATGATGCTCTCTGTGCTTTCAACTGACCTCTAAGACTATCACAGAGCAGGTGTATTTATACAGAGACTTGATTACACACAGGTTGATTCTATTTATCATCATTAGTCATTTAGGTCAACATTGGATCATTCAGAGATCCTCACAGAACTTCTGGAGAGAGTTTGCTGCACTGAAAGTAAAGGGGCTGAATAATTTTGCTCGCCCAATTTGTCTGTTTTTTATTTGTTACAAAAGTTTGAAATATCCAATAAATTTCATTCCACTTCATGATTTTGTCCCATTTGTTGTTGCTTCTTCACAAAAAATGACAGTTTCATATCTTTATGTTTGAAGCCTGAAATGTGGCAAAAGGTCGAAATGTTAAAGGGGGGCGAATACTTTCGCAAGGCACTGTATTGTTTGAAGTTAATTTTAAACATGTTAGTGTTGATATTAGAGGTCAAAGATGCTTATCGTTGACAATTTAAGTACCAGCAATATTTTGTAAGACATGGCTAACTATATTTGACACAAACAGATTACCTCATGAAGTCACAATCATACTTCAAAATTTGCTAATATAAGTTGCCTGCCTGTCACCATGGTTTCTCAACAAGAGCCCCTTTTGATCAGCTGCGTACAATGCAGCAGCTTGTGGGAAGAGAATTCGTAAATGTTATCTAGTGTAACTCAGCAGCAACTAGGTACTGTAATTAGCTAGTTAGCTTTTGCAGTACCATATTCAACGTCATGTGTGTTATGACTGTCAAAGAAACAAATACATTTCACTATTGGTCTACAAAACACTGTAGCTGTAGAACATTATTTAGTTTGGGTAAATCCAATAACACGATTTTACAACAAATAAACGTATATTGATGAGTCAAATAATATAATTTGAAAATTCTGTTAAAAGTGGGATTGCTTATGATAGCCTCACAGTAACAGCAGCCAGCCTTTAAACCAATTAAACTGCAGTAATTTTCTATATAGGTACTTAGGATTGTTAAAATGTTGTTCTATTAACACCAAACTTGTTTTCAAATAAATTAGGCAGTTAGCTCTGATGTGACCGGTTGCGACTACAGCACGATTACCTTGATAGGTGGGAGTTTTTTTTTACAAAAGAGTGGTTTTCAAACCTTTCCTGGGGGACCCCCAGCCATCTCACAGTTTTTTTGTACCCCTGGACTAGCTCACTTATTTCAAGCAAGTATATGCTTGATGATTAGTTGACGAGTTGGTTCAAGTGTGCTAGCTCTGGTGTACACCCAGTGCTTCATTTGAGCCAGATTTGACTGAAACAGGATCCAGGACCTGGTGCAGTTTTTGGTGCAGTTTGTTCCAGGAACTATTCTGTCCAGATCCGCTAGCTCTTGCTCATGGTTTGTCTATTTCTATCAATAACTAGGAACAAACTCAATAGTCCAGCTACATGAAAAAAAATATACAGTATGTTTATACAAAATAAATTTTACATGGATATTAACCATATTTCATTTTAAGATAAAGTGCACTTCAATATAAATAAAACCTTTCACAGTTCAAATTCAATCCCATCAGTCCTAACATTCTCTGACTGTTTCTTTCTTCATAACATTTTAGTTAAATTTTACTAGATTCACATTTCATAGAAACTATTTAAAAGACAGAAATGAATTTTGCTAGCAAATATTTAGGTAACCAACTTAACGGGCTAATGATCGTTGTCCTAAAGCTAGCACAGCATGGCATATATTTGATGATACTCACCAGAGAATAAGTAGAAAGAACTTATTCCAATCAATCTGTGGTAAAGTAGGTTACTACTAAACAAAATCTCTCAATTTTACATTTTTCTTATTGGTAGTTTTATATTTTCCTCATGTGTCTTTGCTCCTCTCTCTGTTCTCTTAAGCCGAGTATACACTACACGATTTTAGCGCCAATTTAGCTGTCCCAAACGGATTTTGGGGGTCTGCGACAAAACTCCCAGATCGGAATCAAATCAAAGCTCACTCCCATCACCAACGCTCATTAAGTATGACCAGTTCTAAGATGCATTTTTGCTATTCTTTGAGTTGTCCCAGACACCGCAACTTTTTCTGGCATGTTTGATATTTTCGTTTGTCGTAAGCGACAAAGTAACGTGAAATAAAAGCAATAGTGTGTGTTTTGATGAGACTCATTTTGTTGCGGATCCCTCAAGATTGTTTAATCTGTGTACCTCTACTGCACTTGGTGGTGTAGTGTAAGCACCACTCCTTCAACAAGATGACAAATTGCAAGACAGAATGTTGTGTAATGTAAGCAGACATAGCGGACACTATGCTGCCTCTTGCCACCTGCACATGTCGGGTCCAGGGAGCATCAGCACAGGCACCCTTGCACTACCCCAGGTACACTTTCACCCCTCTCCGCAAAACGCACAAATGAAACTGTCGATTTGGTGGCAGCAGGGAATTTCATAGACGTGTGCAACTTACACATACCATTGCACAGATTAGAAAAAACATTATCAGTACAAGCCTTGGATAGCAGGCCTTTAGGGTCTGGTTTTGTAGAGTACGCTACTATTCCTATTACCATGACATGCCTAAATGTCACGTTTCCTCTCGTACTTCAGAAAGAGACAAGTGCGAAGTAATGCCAATAATCCAAGGTACGTTTAATACACTTCTAAAATAAACACTGCCACGAGGGGCGAAAACACTAGACAATACTGCGAACATGGACACGTAACAAATACATTGACTGACAAGGACAAGGCGGAAACACAAGGGCTAAATACACAAAGAAA
>JACXGM010010986.1:0-25629 GCA_016801145.1 Umbra pygmaea | reverse complement strand
TAGTTTACTATAATACAAGCTTCATTCATTTGGCTGGAGAACGAGTACAAATCTGGCAAAATGCGCTGTCAGGGATGTACCCCTGGTGCAGGGCCACCAATTCACAACCCCAAAGTTGAAAAGTTAAAATTGTTGCCTGTCAAGCTTCGGATGAGGAACAGGCCGAAAGCACCAGTAGATTCAACAATATAAATTTATTCATAAACTTAAATAATCCCGCAGGACATCTCATAAAAAGTAATAACAAACTAAAATAGCTTATACTTGAGAAATATAGTAAATAAACCAAAGGGAACTGAGAACTAGAAAATCAAAGGAAGGCAACTCACAAGACGGTGGGATTAGAATAACAGGAGACTTAAATCAAGGAAGAATCTGGGCCCGGTTCCCCGATAACGTTCACTCTTAGCCCGCTAAGAAGACTCATAAAGATATATCTTACCAAAATTGTTTATGTTCTTACGTGTGTTCCCCGAAGTGTCCCTTAGGAAGCTTCTTAACACGCTGCCTCTTAAGTGCGACGTTACATGAGCGCATGTTCATTAAAAATACTTGATCATCAACAAGATTGTATGTCATTCTGTCATCCTTAATGAGTCAACAACTGAATCTCTATTGCCATTGGAAACCTACGCATAAAATCTTGCTCTATCTATGAGATACCTTATTTATCCACAAGGAAATTAACCTCTTAAGCCTCGCCCACTAATTGTCAAATTCTGCCTAAAAAAACATACCCAAAGTTAAACTCTTGTTACACTGGACCTGAGGCAAGTACAAACATATGGTTGATATTTTTTTAAAGAAAAGACTTTGACATTTTTGGATATGTAAAATTCATTTCAAACAAATATACACAGTGAATATGGCACAGGATGAAATAAAGAAAATGCATTATTATTTTCTGTTTTTATTTTTCTACATCCTCTTTGAAAGAAACCTACAAAGCCATATATTAAGATAGGATACTGGATCCATTTCAAATCATGTTGTTAAGGGGCTGGCCACATAAGTCTAACATTTTAGATTGAATGAGTGAACAGCCAACGAGCTATAGCTATGTTTGTAAAACTATACTTTTTTTACTGCACCGTGATGACGTTTACATCCGGGTCCTGAGACGAACAACACAGGTCTTTCCTGAATTATCTCCGTCAGTCTTCAGTTAAAATTGTTAATCTTGCACATTTTTAAGATCTCTGTTTCATAAGGATGACGTATATGCCGAAATTGTTAAGCTTTTGGACACTTTTTACATCCGTCTTTAGTTCAGAAGTGCATGGAAAATACATTCGGTTTTTCGTTTATTTATGAGTAGATTTAAAAGTCTGGTAAGAAAATGCTATTTTTACATTCAAGATGGATTTTACCTGGGAAAACTATGCTTTAAGTCATTACTGGGACCCTTTGATGACCAAAAAGAAGGATTCTATGACCGTAAGTAAATATTTTGTACTAAAATCTTAACATAAGTGACGTGTGGTAACCTGTATTTCCTGAGTATAATGTGATTGTTTTTAAGACACGTACCTGACATTACGTAGTCTAACGTTGTGAGTTTTATAGCTACACTAAAACCGAGATATTTGCTAGAATCCCAAGATTCTAAGCTTTAAGAACATATAAGACTTTTATATATATCCTTTAAAATGAGCGTGGTAGTTGGGTTTCTAGTTGGCATTTAGATTTTTTTTTTGAAGAAAAAAAAACGCTTTACTGTTTTCGTAATGTGCAGTTGGAACTCGCAGCCATAACATTTTTAATTTTACAGCTACACTAAAACCGAGATTTCTACTCGAACCCCAACATTCTAAGCTTTAAGGAGATATAATACTTGTATATATAACCTAAATGAGGGTGCTAGCCGTGTTTTCCCTTTGCCATTCAATTTAGTTTTAGGTACAAAAACGGCTAGTTGAGTAAACCAGCTAACAGCTTTTGGTACTGGCTGTTTACGTCACATTATGATTAATAATTATCTCGTTTTCATAGCTATTTTAAAACCGAGATATTTGCCAGAACCCCAACATTCTATGCTTTAAGGACATATGAGACATGTATTTATAACTTAAATATTGCATTTGTGAGCTTTGTTTTTATTCCTTAATGTATTTACTATGAAGTGAAAAAAAACGTTTTTTTTTCAAGACGCGTAGCTGACATTAAGTAGTCGTAACGTTGTGAATTTTATAGCTACACTAAAACCGAGATATTTGCTAGAACCCCAAGATTCTAAGCTTTAAGGACATATAAGACATGTATATATAACCCAATTAATGACGGTGTTAGCCTTGTTTCTAGTTTTACATTCCATTTAATTTGAGGCACATGTGTACAAGGCACGTAGCTCACATTATGAGGGGAAATTATTATTTTTGTTATAGCTACTGTAGAATGGTGACACTTGCTATATTCCTGAGTGTCTAAGCTTTATGTAGATATATAACATGTATATATAACCTAGAAATAGGACTTGATAACTGTGATTGTTTGGACTTGTGAACCAGTTTTTGGGGGTGGTGGGGGGGCAGAAACCTACCGCCGCCGGTATGGTGCTCCCTATGTAGTTAAGCAGTGTCAATCTAAGTGCACTGCACATTCATATTTAAAGGCTCCTTTGAAGAGGCTGCGTAAAGACATTAGTTCATAATGTACATTATCTGTGTGTTTGACGACGCGAAAGGCTACGCATAAGCTATGCATGAGGCAAAGCAGCAGAAAGGGAATCCTCTGACAACCATGTAACCTGCGTTCAATGCCCAATAAATTAATGAAGATGAATCAACAATGTGACGTGCTAATTTGGGCATATGTCAACTTTTGACTGAGAAATTCTAAGGTGTAGGCTCCTTCGCCAACCTTAAGAGAAGGATGTCAATGATTGGCGTTGCATAGACCACTTATGGAATGGACACAATGGCATGATAGAGTAAAGGTTTAAAGGATTAGAATCACACACAGAACATTTAATGAATGCAAGGTTTAAAAATACCATTTATTTTTCAAAAAAATAAACATTCCATCATAATACGAATCAAAAGAGAAGTCCATTCAATCATGGATGACGGCTAATGAAAGCTCAGCAAGTTATTCCAAAAAGAAAATATAAATCAATCAAAAACATTTGCAATCAAAAGCTGCCTTGACTCAACCCCTGCAGCGTGCAGGGCAGCCCTCTGTGGAGGATGGAGGACCTCAACTTCTCCCTTTCCATCTTCCTCCTCATCCACTTCCACCTCCTCCCCCTCCGGAATAGTTGCGCCTCCTCGCACAGCCATGTTATGGAGTATGGCCGTTGCCACCGTAACTGCGCTAGAGTTGAGAGGCTTCATGCGCAGTCCTCCTGCCGACTTGTGCAGGCACCGAAAGCGCAGCTTCCAGATTCCAATTGCACACTTGACAACGTTGCGTGTGCGAACGTGTGCAACATTGTAGGCTCTTTCTCCCACGACCTTGATGAAGCTCGAGCAAAAAACCTTAGCGCTGCAAGCAGCTGGACTTCAGGGCTTAAAGCAAAATTCCAGGTCCAGCAGCTTCATAATGACTTGTCTTGGGAGGCGACAATTTTTTTATATAGCCACGTCAGGCAAAATGTTAAAAGTTTTGCAGAATAAAACAATTGACATGGCCGCGGACTCTGAGTCGTCTTTGATTCAATACAAGGACACAATAGATCACTGCCATAGTTGGTCGCTTACTGGACACCACCATGCTTACCAATTTCTAGATCTTACCATTTAGAGCCAAATTGTTTGCCAGACTTTAATTATCAAAAGTGATTGACAATTTAAACGCTTTGTTTAATTACATTACGAAATAGCCTAGGCTAATTACCACATATTAGTTCTGATACCAAATAAAGTCAATTTCCTAAATAGGCCTGTATCCATTGCGAACATATTTTATTATAGTTATAAAATGTCCATAAAATCATTGTTGTAGTGGCGGTGACTAGCGGCTTGAGCTCAAACAACGCTAAGAGAGAGCTTACGAATGGTCCAGACCAACCTTACGAAAGTGTGACTTACAGAAGATATACTTAGCGTACGAACGTTTCGGGAACCGTGCCATGAGGTTAAGAGAGAGGTAAAGGAATAGGTTAAGAACAACTTAGCGATAAGAACGTTTTGGGGAACCGGGCCCTGGTACTTACGAAGTCAAACATATGACAAGGGAAAACGTAAGGGAGAAACCAAAGACCTGGAATGGACTGAACTGAATAAACTAATACAACGGAGTGGCTGACAAACACTGACATATAAATCATGAGATGGATACATAGACTACACCACTAGGGGAGACATAAATCACAGGATAAACACTGGGCTATATAGACTACAGAAACCCATGGAAAACACAACGAAGCATGAGGAACAAACTAAACAAAGGCAAAAACGACACAAGAGGGAAGGGGATCGTCACATTGCCAGGTGTACTTTTAAAGTATAGAATAAATGGCCAGTCTCAAAGAGCTCTTGTAGGATTTGGGACATTTTCATGATCAACCTCTGATTGGTGTTGCTGTTATGTGGGACATTCGTTCTTATGTTCATTCATGTTTATTTGATGCTATTTATAACTAGAAGGAAGAGATGATCGTCTCACGAGCAGATTTAACTGAGCCTCTACAGCGATCTGTCAAAGTATCAAAGTATATTTTAACTTTTCCCTTTCAGGGAGGGATTTTTGCAATGGCACCAAGGTCATTGGCCAGGGCATTAAGTGCCATCTAGAACAGTGGTCCTCAAACCCTTCCATGGAGGGCCTAGTATATGTTATAGGTTTTTGGTCTTTCCCTTCAATTAGAGCATAATTAGGACCTAGACTGCCAGGTGAGGGGAGATCCTAACCAATTAGTGTGTCACCACCCTATCCCCTTGAGTGTGTTTTTACTGTCTGTCTTGTGTGGTTGTGTGTTGTGTTCCTGAATGCACCCTGTTCCAGTTGCCTGGCAACGATTGCAAGGCGGGGATTCCAGGATCTCCTGAACCTGCTCTCACCTGTTTCTCCTCAGCAATCAACCCACCTGGTCCTGATTACCATCACCACCCTATTTAAGCTGTGAACTGAGATCCAGTCTCTGCCGGATCGTTAGCCATACCATGCCTCCACCCTTGGAATCCTCTCCACCCCTGCCTGGCAACTAGGACCATCCACTATGTCGTCTGAACTACCATCCACCTGTACTCACCTCCCTACCCGTTCTTCACCACCATCAGCTTTACACCCCACAGACTCACCTTGCTTCACTCTTGACAGTACCAGTACTGTTGAGTTTTGTCTCCAATAAATACCCACCTGTTCTTTCACCACTCACATTGTCTTGGTCTGCGTTTGGGTTCAGCACCTGGAAAGTCCTGACATAGTGAACTACTCCATCAGGCTTGTACAAGGTAAAAGTGAAAACCTGCATACACTAGGCCCTCCATGGAAGGGTTTGAGGACCATTGATCAAGAAAAATACCAAACTCCCTTGCTCTTAAAAGCAGCAATTCAATTCAACGTGAATTGCCCTCACATTTACAAAAGGGCCTCAAACAAAAATTTTGGTCACTGGCAACAAGTACTACTACAGTCACTCAGATTATTTAGGCAATATGTTTGACAACATTCTCAAGTATAATTGATGTATTCCCAGTTAGAAATAACATGGTTTACTGCGACATTTGTTTTTACTTCTGTGACCGAGACATAACATGTGAAATAAAATTTTTAGCTACCGCTTTAAGGTTGCCATCTCAAGCAGTTGCAGTTCAAATCGTAACCAGGCTGGGAAATTAACTTAGCCACTGGCTGGTGGATGCCCTAATTTTACCAGCCAATTCTACGAATTCAAAAATGAAAACACAATTGCCTCTTCAATACATCAAATTCATCATTAATACGTCTTATTAGGCAAATTACAAAAGGGACATGTTGTGAAGACAAGTCTGTGAGACGAATGATTTTTAGATGATTGACAAATTGTGCTAATCAGTGTATTGGATGTCCTACTACTATTTTTATCTGGCTACTTTTAGATGTCCAATAGTAGGTAATTTCACACTTTAGAGGTGTAGCCTAAAACTTTACTGTTGTAACCTATTCAACAATATTTATTTAATCAGCAGTTAATTTTACATTTGTAAATTCGTTTTATAATAATCTGTTTGTAAAACATCTGGGAAAATAATCCAAACATTGTTTTAATTAGCTCCCATCAAAATTGCAAGCAGATGCTTCTTCAGCAATGATACCAACATGATAAATAATAAGAAAACATATTATGGCGAAGTAAGATCGGCTACTTGACTTAAAATCAGTTGTTAATCAACTAAGTTTGCAATTGAGAACTTCGACATCCTACCGTTACATTTGTGTGTGCGTGCGTGTTTAAGATTCTCTGGTCTAACAAGAATGCCGCCTATCAGAATCCAATCATGAAGTCAGACTCAACGAACACCACCAACCGTGTTTTCACCAATGAGCTCTTAACATTAACATTGTACGCTTGAAATGGTTACTTGTTTTACTTTTTTCGATCACGAAAAATAACATTATATAGCCTAATCATATCATATTCGCATTAAATCCCTCACAACTGTAATACATGATTTGCCCTTTATATTGTCTAATTTATAGCCTACTGTGGATTATAATACTGGGGAAATAACTCGTTTTTTTCATGTGTGCTAATTTCCAACCCTGAGTCGTAACAACTTTCATGCATGTAAATTAACTTTTGGAACATGGAATTAAAAGTATCGCTTTAAAGAAATGTTCTCTCGCGCAATGCTTCTGAAGTATCTTTCGGAAACGCGCTCATTCTAATTCGGTCATTGTTGTCGCGCAGTTGAATAAAATATGTGATTGTTTTGTCCAATTATTAAACATCAGTAACACTTTGAATATCACAATGGTATATTAAGTATATGCAATAAATCACAACCTTTATATGTGCATAGCTTTAGACTACTTTTGTTGATGAAGTATTAACAGTGAATGAGCACTTGCAGCAGTGTGAAAAAAGAGGTGTGTCTGTGTCATGTGACCACCCTGCAGCAAAACGTGTTTCAGAACAAACAAAATTACAATACATTTTACTTGTCCATTCCGTCAAGTGATTCTACGAGCTCCTTGTCCGCCCACTTTCTTTACTTTTCCCGGACAAGCGGACAAGCCTTAATGTCGAGCCCTGCAGCCTCATATCCCCTCCTTTGCACTCCGGCAGCTCTTGACCCCCCCTTTCCTCTCCCCTTTTATTACAGATCTGCATGATTCACATAGGTCACATTTTCAGGTCAGAAAATCCGGAATTCCTGATTAATCTGGAAAAATCACATCCCTAAAAAAAATATGAAACTGTAATTTTTTGTGAAGAATCAACAACAAGTTGGACACAATCATGAAGTGGAACAAAATTTATTGGATATTTCAAACTTTTTTAACAAATAAAGAACTGAAAAATTGGGCGTGCAAAATTATTCAGCCACCTTAAATTAATATTTTGTAGCGCCACCTTTTGCTGCGATTACAGCTGTAAGTCGCTTGGGGTATGTCTCTATTAGTTTTCCACATCGAGAGACTGAAATTCTTGCCCATTCCTCTTTGCAAAAGAGCTCAAGCTCAGTGAGGTTGGATGGAGAGCGTTTGTGAAAAGCAGTTTTCAGTTCTTTCCACAGATTCTCGATTGGATTCAGGTCTGGACTTTGACTTGGCCATTCTAACTGTATTGGCCATTGTAGATTCTGCTTTATGTTTTGGATCATTGTCTTGTTGGAAGACAAATCTCTGTCCCAGTCTCAGGTCTTTTGCAGACTCCATCAGGATGGTCCTGTATTTGGCTCCATCCATCTTCCCATCAATTTTAGCCATCTTCCCTGTCCCTTCTGAAGAGAAGCAGGCCCAAATCATGATGCTGCCACCACCATGTTTGACAGTGGGGATGGTGTGTTCAGGGTGATGTGCTGTGTTGCTTTTACGCCAAACATAACATTTTGCATTGTTGCCAAAAAGTTCCATTTTGGTTTCATCTGACCAGAGCACCTTCTTCCACATGTTTGGTGTGTCTCCCAGGTGGCTTGTGGCAAACTTTAAACTACACTTTTTATGGAAATCTTTCAGAAAGGGCTTTCTTCTTGCAACTCTTCCATAAAGGCCAGATTTGTGCAGTATATAACTGATTATTGTCCTACACAGAGCAGGTGCATTTATATGGAGACTTGATTACACACAGGTGGATTCTATTTATCATCATTAGTCATTTAAGTCAACATTGGATCATTCACAGATCCTCACTGAACTTCTGGAGAGAGTTTGCTACACTGAAAGTACAGGGGCTGAATAATTTAGCTCGCCCAATTCGTCAGTTATTTATTTGTTAAAAAGGTTTGGAATATCCAATAATTTTCGTTCCACTTCATGATTGTGTCCCACTTTTTGTTGCTTCTTTACAAAAATGTACAGTTTTATATCTTTTTGTTTGAAGCCTGAAATGTGGCAAAAGGTCAAAATGTTCAAGGGGGCCGAATTCTTTCGCAAGGCAATGTACACTTTGTCCTAAATCCCAGGCAGTAAGAATCGGAAAGAAGACGCGTTGTCTCGCCAGTTTGACATGGAGGAGTGCCCAGTGGATGACAGCCCTATAGTTCCCGAGGCTTGTATAGTGGCCCCCGTCTTGTGGGAAATGGACACTGAAATTCAGCAGGCCTTGCGCATGGACCCGGCTCCCACACAATGTCCTGCTGACTGCCAGTATGTGCCCCCTATTGTTAGGGACAGACTCATCTGCTGGGAACATTCCAACCCCTCCTCCGATCAACCTTTAATTGGCTGCACGATTGACTGCCTGGGGGACAAGTGTTGGTGGCTCACCTTGGCAGAGGATGTAAGGGTTTACAATTCCTCCTGTTCAAAGTTCTGCCCAGAATAAAGCGCTAAGGCACCTTACTACATGGAAATGAATGCCTCTTCCTGTTCCACAAACCTTGGTTGCATCTATCTGTAGACCTTCTTACTGATCTACCTCCCTCTGAGGGTCATACTGCGATCCTGGTGGTTGTGGCCAGGTTCTCGAAGGGTCTGCCATCTCCTATCTCTCCCTGGGTTGCCCTTGGCCCTACAGACAGCAGAGGCGTTATTTACGCATGTCTTCTTGCATTATGGGGTACCGGAGGATTTTCTTTCTGAACGTGGGCCTCAGTTTACTTCTCGTGTTTGGAAAGCATTTAGACTAGGGGTTGCGGTCATTCTCACCTCCGGATTCCATCCTGAAGCAATCGGGAAGGTCAAGTGGGTCAACCAAGAAGTGGACAGGTTCCTAGGGACTTATTGTCAGGACCGGCCGGGGGAGTGGGCCAAATCACTTCTGTGGGCAGAGTACACACAGAAGTCCTTGCGACACTCCCCCACTGGGCTCACTCCTTTCCAGTGCATACTGGGGTACCAGCCTGTTCTGGCTCCCTGGCTGCCGTGCTGTACCCAGGTCCGCGCGGTCGACGATTGGTTCCAGCACGTGGATGACACATGGAATGTCGCCGAGTGCGTCTCCAGCAGGCTGTCCACCACAAGGCCCAGGCCGATCATTGCCATGGGGCTACTCCCCTATATTATCTCGGGGATAGGGTCTGGCTGTTGGCCCAGATCCTGTCTCTTCGCCTACCGTATTGGAAGCTTGTGCCACAGTTTGTAGGGCCCTTTGAAGTCCTGGGGAGGGTTAACGATGTGTCTTACAGGTTATGTCTGCCTCCCACCAAGCAGATTAATCCTGTGTTTCATGTTTCTCTCTTCAGACTGGTGGTGGAAGGTCCTCTCTGTGAGGCCAGGGTGCTGGCCACCTCTCCGCCGTTGGAGAATGAGGGTGACCGGGCCTACTTCGTAAGGTCCATCCTGGATTCGAGACAGCAGAGGGGCAGTCTCCAGTGCCTTGTGGATTGGCTCATAGAAGTTTTAGGTATTGAAAAGTGTTCTCCAGGCAGATTTGTCTTCGAGACATAAATCATTTGATTGTTTGATACAAAACTGAGGGCAGACCTGACATCGGAAATGTGCACAAGCATAATATTCTAACCATACACCTAACAGTAACCCTAACCTTAACCAATCTGGAGTGTTAAAATGTAATCCTATAATAATATATATAGATTGATTGTGTCCAACGGACGACCCCGTCACAGCCAGGAAGGGAAGAGGGAGGACGACCCCGACAACCATGCCCCCCACCGGCATAGGAGGGAGGAGGATCCGGTGGCACACACCCCACATGAGGTGTCAGCGGTGGTGGCCAGGGAATAAGGACCCCCAGTAATGGATGAGAGGGCGTAGCAGCCTGGCATGGCAGGATGGTATGACTCTGCCCTGGGGGTCTCGGCGGCCAACATCACCTCCCCAGGGGGTCTCAGGGGACATTGTCTCCTCTCCAGGGGTCTCGGCAGACGTTGTCTCCTCTCTGTGGGTCTCTTGGGACATCTGCTCCTCCCTGGTGGTCTCGGTAGCCAAGAACAATGGAGGAGGAGGTAGCAGGAAGAGCTCCTCACCCCAGAACGGAAGCTCCTCCCCGCCTGGTGGTGCTGATAGTTGGAGCTCTCCTCCCAGCAGCAGGAGCTCCTCTGTACTAGGTGTTTGGTGGTAGCTGGAGCTCCACTCCAGGTAATAGGAGCTCCTCAGGCCAGGGCGGAGATGTGAGCTCCTCCTCCAGTAGCACGAGCTTCTCCTCACCTGGGTTAGGTGCAGCTTGCTGGTCCTCAGGCACAGGCTCAGTAGGTGGGGTATCCGTCGTTGTCCTCTCCTTCTCCTCAGGCGTAGTCACAGAGGGTAGAGCTGCGGGCTCTGACGAGGAGGGTTCTACAGGCTCAGGCCCGGAGGACTCCATAGATGGCACTTGGAAGAGGAGTGAAGTGGAGATGGTGGGCAGGCCAAAGGGATAATACGTCCACCAGGGTGACTGCTGGGAGGACTCTGGTGTAACTGGTTCAGACAGAGGAGGGTCCCGCAGGTTGAGTAGCACAGGCGGTGAGGTAGACTGTAGCTGACTAGGGCGGCTGGCTGCAAGAGTGGAGTTGGGGTGCGCCACTAGCCAACTAGTGTGTGGAGATCCCTGTTCCCTTACCTTCCTCCTCCTCTGCCACTTCCTGGTCCGAATCCAAGCAGATGGGGGAGGTAGCTAGCCCAAGCCTGTAGTGGGTGATGTTTTTCCCTCCGTGGCCCGTAGCTCTCATCTTCAGCCCCGCCTAGCCTACCAACCACCCAGTAGGGAAAGCCCCACGAACTATAGCCCTCTTCTACGATCCCATAGCTATTGGGAAAGTGGGCATAGCCGTTTGGCTCTCTGATGCTGTCGAGGGTGGCACATATCAGCTCATCCAATTCCTCGTACTCAGCATCCGAACCTACCGGGTTATAGTAGGCTTCACTTGCCCATGCCGGTCTGCTGCTCCTCTTCCTTTGCTGTCTCTTTTTGTGGTTGGTTATTCTGTCACAATCCCTTTGGTAGTGAGGATAAGTGCTATCCATGGTGCGCAAATAAGTGAGACAAATGCGAAGGTTGCAAATAAACAAATGGTTTAATATACCGATAAACACTAGCGAATAGCATCATACATACATGGACAGGAGACAGGGAACATAAGATCTAAACAACACACACAGGAGAGAAACCTAAACAAGACACAGAAACATACATATGTACGAACCCCTTAGGGGGGATCGTCACATCATAAGACTGCTTCTGAAAATACCAAGATAATAATAATAATAATAATAAGCTTTATGTTATATAGCGCCTTTAAAAGTAACATCTCAAAGTGCTTTATATTAAAACAATGAAATTAAACGATACACAAGAGTCCAGACAGTAAAAACTAAATAAGCATAAAAAATAAAAACCAAGATAATTATGGTGTCAAGAGATCCCCTGAATCATATAAAAGCTAGCCTAAAAAAGTAAGTTTTCATAAGTGAGCATGAGCATTTTAAAATCAATCCAAAAACTAACAGGAAGCCAGTGCAATTTTTCCAAGATATGTGTAATGTGGTCCCTTGCACTGGTCCTGGTCAGACTTCTAGCAGCTGAACTTTGTACTAACTGTAATTTACTTATGGTAGCTTTAGAACCTCCAGCCAGCAAGGCATTACAGTAATCAATACGTGAAAAAACAAAAGTGTTGATTCACTTTTCAGCCACAGAAAAAGTAAACAGAACGTAATTTGGCAATGTTTCTGAGATGAAAAAGTTATGCTTTGACAGTGTAATGAACATGATGGTCAAAAGTTAAATTGGCGTCAAATATCAAGATTGTGTAGTGCTAGCCAAATGTTTGTACAGTAAGTCTTGGTGTGCCTACTTGTTCTGCCATTATAATAAATCTTATTTATCAATATATGTGCAGGATGACGGTTTCAGAAAACAGAATTGTACAGGTTTTAGCCCACATTGATCTTAGTTCTGTCAGGTCTGTGCAAGAGACATTGGCGCTTAGGTTTTTATATGGGTGACGGTTGCTTTCTTGCTGTGGCGGAGAGCAGGCGGCTGCTGGAGGCCGCGGCGGAGAGCAGGCGGCTGCTGGAGGCCGCGGCGGAGAGCAGGCGGCTGCTGGAGGCCGCGGCGGAGAGCAGGCGGCTGCTGGAGGCCGTGGCTGAGAACAGTCGGCAAACACCATATCAGAGGGTGTGGACCCACCTATAAGGACAGTCATCTCCTCTTCCTCACTCTCGGACACCAGAGAACTCGGGTCGGCGGCCATCTTGGGAAGGGGGGCCCTAACCCTATGACGGGGAGCCCTAGACAGGGGGTTAGGGGTAACTACAGGAGCCCTAGGGGCATGAAAAGGAGCCCAAAGGGTGCTAGGCTGGAAACTAGGTGAGCAAGCCTGGCAGCTAGAGGAACATATAAAGCTAGCCTGGGAGCTGGGAGTACTAACGCTCAGACGGGGAGCCCTGTATGGTGGACTACCACCCTGGACCTGAAGGTTAGGGAACCTGGCCTGGGAGCTAGGGAGAGCGCTAGCCTGAGAGCTAACGGGAAATAGAATGCTGGCCTGGGAGCTAGAATAACTAGTCTGGAAGCTATGAGAATGGCTAGCCTGGGGGCTAACCTTGGAGCTAGGGGATCTGCTAGCCTGTAGGCCTGGAGCCCTATACGGTGGGCTACTACCCTGCACCTGGGAACTATGGGGCCTAGCCTGAAGACTGGGAGTATCTGGGGCTGCGGTGGAGTTAGCTGAGGCGGTGTCCTCCGAATAGCTCATCGTGCCCATTCGGGGGGAATGCCCCACTCCTCCCTCTCGTCGTCCCAGGAGAGATGTTCCTCGTTCTCCTCAGAACTTTGCACACAGCCCCACCCCAAAAAAAATTGGGGAGACCCCTGTCCTCCTTCCCCTCATCCAAAGAGGAATGCTCCTTGGACCAAGACGCTGTCTCCATTGTTGCCAGGTGGTTCATTCTGTCATGTTCCATCATAGATAGGAGGCAGGTGCGTCTTTACCAGAACTGTGAGAATTTATTTAGAGCACATGTAGAACGGACAAGAACAATGAACCACACTGAACAAACAAACAAACAGAACTACATACCACACTAATGAGGTGAGGGTGTGCAGGTGTGGACCAAACAACAGAACTGATAGAGTAACCAATACATGTGAAGGGATCATGTGACACAAAGAGCGGGAAACAAAACCAAAACAAAACACATGGGGGAGAAACCACCCTGAAGTGACACATAGAACAAGGACAGACACTACGGACATTGTGACAGAACCACTTATCACTATCAGTGATAACAGTGTTTATACAGGTCAATTGCTAACACCCAGGGTTTCAACCTAATACTGAAGCATTTGCTGTGCAGAGAGCAGGAACTGCTACTGGATGTTTACTGCAGCTTAAAGTCCAATTTAACACTTATTTACCTAAAATTACTTTGAATAAATATTGCTTTGAACTAATTAGGTCATCACCCCTTGTGCCAATTTCAGGGGCAGCTTCTCTTTGCTAGGACCACATGGCACAACGCAGCACCAACCATTAGGTGTTTTTTATGAGACTACGTGGCTTTATACCACTCTGTCCCTAACCAGAGTGGATAGTAAGCCTGGTATTGATTTCCTGGTTTCCATACAAGCAATTAGCAAGTTCTCTGCCTGCAGCAGTCTGTGAACTCTTTAACCAGTACCTCCTTTGGCTGCTGAGAATCACGCACATTTGTTTAGCACTTAGCAACAGAACACAGTGAGTGATATACACAATCACTTTCCCTGCACTACCTCAGATACATTTCAGTACCACTGTTTCAATGCGTATCACATTTTAACACAAAACAATTATGCATTAAAAGACTGTTTCACCAACATTATTGCTTTTCTTACATTGTAAACTGTCTTACATTGTAAATCATTGCTTTGATTTTAACTGGGTAAATAAAAACATTGTAATAAAACTGAAAATAAAGAAGAATAAGTTAAATTAATCTCTCATACTTCATGTAAATCGCATTTTTTTTTATTTAAATGTTTAAAATAAATCTCCTATTAAATCTTATTTAACCAGATAATTATGAATGAGGACACATTCTCAATATTAACAGCAATTAAAACTTGTTCACGCACCAAATGAGAGATGTTTCACCTTGCTGGTTCTAGAATTAAATCTAGAAATGTTTTAGTGACTGGTAAAATGCTCCTAAATTGGTTTTACTTTGCATGAAATGTGTGTGTTCAGGTCCCAAATGCCCAAAGCCAGATTAATATACTACAACAACTGATCCAAGTGGAACAGAAGTCCTCACACAGTAATCTGAACTGTAATCACTGTTGAAATAGTTATTCTACATTTTATTACAAAGACTAGCAGGCCATTACAATGTTTTCTGTTAATTAAGGTACATTTTTTAATCTCCCAGGAGAAAATATTTTTAAATATTTAGAATTTAATTGACTACTTTTAGGCTGTCATGTCTATTCCCAAGCACATTAACTATGTGGTTAATAAATTATTTGAGTTGTGATACTGACACACACTTTAATGCAAACAATTTCCTACTTTAAATACTAAAAACAATAGACTACTTTTCATTGAATAACTATGAGCGCTTATCAGTAACTTACTGTATTTTCAACAGTTTCCTAATTACTACTGTATATTTGCATTGTGGGAAATAAATCAATAGGAAGGAGAGAATTACTTTTATGTATTTTGGAGGTCACTGTCAAATGTACAGTATGAGTTTACTATTTCATACAATTGTAGAATGGTCTACAAAGTAAGAAAACTATATGATCTTAAGCAAAAATGTTATTTTATTTTTTCAGGGTTAATTATCCCATTCAGGTGTTAAATAAATGTTATTGTAAATGTTAAATTGACAACAAATTGGGGTACATTAATACAGAACTGGTGTTTCAAAACCCCAGTGTTTCCAATATTTGTGTTAATTGTGAGTTTGATATTTCACTCACAAAGGAATCATCATTATTTTTTTCAAGTTGTCTTAATATATTTTAACTACTTCCTGTGATATTATAACACATATTTAAAATCATTATTTTCCAACCTTATCCATCAATCTGTAAATAAGAAAATCTATGAAGATTTCTTCTACCCATACTGGTTCCGGTCTGCGTGGCGTAGTGGGATAAGTCACTGCACTGCAGGACACTCTACGTCATGATGGTCAGGGATTCAAGCCTGACTATTGGTTCTCTGAGTTTCCCCGGACCTCCTGCACAAGGCAGCACAAATTGGCATAGCATTCGCCCAGGATTTGGGTTATATAAATCAGATCATCTCTCCTGCCACGTCGCTCTCCAGTGACTCCTTCCGTCCAGATTGGGGGCCTGTAAATTCAACCGCGGAAGTATAGTTGCTGAACGTAATCATCCCGTGCATGATCTGACTAAAGCTTCCGTGTTGGATGAGCAGTATGAATATAATCGGGAGCTGGGTGACATGTGGTTGGACAAAGCATACGTGCGCCACTCGTCATCCCACAGATCTGTCCAAGGAGTTGCGAAACTGCCGACAAGGCAGGGTTAGTGGAAATTTGGATGGGAGGAAAATGACAAAAATTATTTATTCCATTACTGAGTTGATTACTCCAATGATTATTAAAAGTCCAATATGCATCAATGATGTTAGAAAGAAAGAAAATTAGATGTGTGATATGTTGTTAACTGTCGTAGTATTTCTTTATGCAGCAAGTCACTTGGCAAAAGCAGTCAAACTATTAGTTATTGAGTGTAGAAATTATGTCTATGTCACTATCAAACACACTCATTTGAGTATCTCACATTTCCCTAAAGGCCATGTAGGGTATATGCAAAAAAATATAGATTACAGTAAGAGACATGGTACTGTGCATAACATTACAGTAGCTGACTTGGTACTGTAAAATGTCAGTTATATTTATTTTACTGTAAAATGCATCACAAAAACTGTACTGTAAATCAACCCTGGCCACATGCTGCCAGTAAATTACTGTAAATTTGACGATTTAAAAAAAATGTGTATTTATTAACTACTAATGACTAACAGGGTACTTTTTCATAAAACATTTTGATTTATGTTGACTGCAAACCATTTGATTAAATTACCTCTCATCACCAATTAAAAACATTAAAAGTGAGTCCCTTTTGGACTGTGCCACAGCTGGATTCCAGGTTAACATTGAAAAGGGAGGATTTCAAAATCCAAGCCATCGCCATGGCAACGGCCCCTGTTAGATTCCACCAATCAATGAAGTCTGCAAGGCGACGCGAGATGTGCCAGGCGGGGAGAGGGCCAGGCATCCTACATAAAGAGTCTGGGACGGGAAATTAGGGTGCCACAACAGGGCAACCCACATCTAGCACACACACAGCAAACACATTAAACCACCAGGTGAAGCCGAAGACATTGAAACAGGACAACAACAAGGATCAGAGAAAAGAGAGATATGGCACACACAGGAGGAATCCCGATCTGGGTCTGTTATATGGGCACCCTACTTGCAGCTCTTTGCCTCCACCCCATCAGCGTTGGAGGAGGTAAGGTGACAGACCTGTACTCCACAGCTATCAACTGTGCTTGTCTAGTTTGTTCATTGTAGTCTACTTGTTCAATAAAGGGAATCCGGGTTGTCCGTTTTGATGGCTATACAATGTTCATTTATGTTACTAAATAATTGTATAGGATATGGACTCAATTATTAGTTTTAAAATAAATATAAAGCACACCACTCAGTGTGCCTTAGTGGGATACATCACACGTGGGTTGCTTTCTTTAAGCCCTCTGGCACTAGGTTGAGTTTTGGATTAGCAGTACTGCCCAGAACTTAACCATATTCTTCCACACTACCTATCGGCTTTCAGATGAGATGTTTGTTTTTGTGCAGCCTGTATGAGCCAGAATCGATGATGACACTATTTAAAGAAAGAAGGAAAGGCATCTTGTTCCTGGCTGAAAATATATTCAACCTGACCAGGAATGAATCAGTTGAATTACACTATTTCAGGCTATCATGCTTCTGGCAGTTATGTTTCTCATATATTTTGGGTACTGACTCCCACACATACTGTAGTTTTGTTCAGAGATTGTTTAATTTTGTGGATTTAGCTTCTCAGCTTTTGATAATCCCTGAGGTTAACGACATGAGACAATTGGTAATATTTTATCTATGAACATTATCTTTAGATGTATTTGGCTTCTCTAACATGCCCAGGTGTAATGTAGTTTATTTTGATTGAATTACCCGAATCAAATAGGACTTCTAAAAACTGAAAAATGTGAGACAATGGAGAATTCTGAAACAGCCCAGTTTTTGGACTTTAACAAATGTTCATGTCACCTGACTCGTTCACACACTTCCAGTTGAAGGTAGCATCTAGAACTAGTACATAATGTTCTCGTTCTTTGTTCTCCCACCTCTGGTCCCGTGTCTATATCACACAGCCGCTCTCTGTCCTCCCCTTGAACAGCAGAGATCCTGTTTAATATCCATAAACCTCTGAACTCCGACTTTTTAATGAATATGATAAACAATGGTTGTGAATGACGTTGAAGCAATGTGCATTTGTTTTAGTAGTTTATTAATTTTTCTTTCCATATGTGTAGAATTATAACACAACCTGTCCAGTAGGTCTTTTCAATGCACTGAAAAATTGGATTCTGTGATCTTGATATTATTTTATCTGCAATAGTATGATCCTAGCTAATAAAAAAAGGCAGATTAATCTGGTCCAACAAAAACATAGAGAATTATAAAATTTCCCATTTGGTTTGAGCTTGGTGAATAACAAATAATTCCACAAAAGGAATATGCCAATGTAATTTTTCCCATGGATCACAGCTGCCACGACTATATGACTGTTGAAATGAACAAAGGTTGCTTTGAAGTAGAGGGGCATTTTCAGGTGACAGTGTTTTAATGAAGACTAGGGGGTAAGTCAGCAAAAGGAATTGAAGGAATTAAATCAAACCTTTTCACCTGACTGTTTCTCATTAAACCTATGGGAGAAAGCAGCTCTTAGTGGGTTTGGGGACCGGGAGATCGAGAAAGAAGAGAGAGAGCTTACAGCTTTTCAAGCTGGCACTTTCATATGACTCATGAAAGCTCATCAACTGGCCCACCAAGTTTTTTAATGCACAATATACAGTATATATTATTAAACTGTCAGATGGATTTGGGCATTAAATACTAGAAGCTTACTCAGCCCAAAATAATTTTCATTTAGGAAATCAATTCCCTAAATGAACATATTTCCGCTCATGAATAGAAACATGTCATCACGTATATGTAACAAAGGTCGGAAATGATTAAGTCTTTGTCAAATACAATATCCGTGCTTCTTGTGTCAATTTATAGAGAATAATTATTTATATTCATGCTGCTCCAACTCCCCCGAACATCTGCTCAATAAAATAAAGACATCCCAGGGCTGAATCTAGTTGATGATCTCTCTCTGCTGAGTAAAGCTCTGGTTCTCATTCTCAAGAAGACCCTGTGGTGAAGAAGCCATCTGTAGCACAGCTGCAACGTGCACAGATAATAGTTTAACACCTGGTGTCTTATGCTGTCTTTGTCAAGCACACAGTCTACTCAAACATTACATTTTATATGAATACATTCAATTATTGTAATTATCCACTGACATGTTTTAGATTTGTGTTCATTAAATTATGTTTTACATCTGCTGCTGCTTGTACATTACAGCCAAGATATAGACTTCAAGTTATATAGCCTACACTTTTACAAACTATTTTCATACATTATTATGAAAATTACAGTTTCAACATTTGCTTTAGGCTCTACGGTGTTGAAACTAATAGGGATCCATGGGTAGGGTTTCATTAGTGACTAGATCAATGACTAATGAACTGCAAATTAACTTAATGTCAGTTCTCCTTTCAAGCGAATGTAATCACTGCAGATTTAATTAGGCTTTAAAAAGAGTGCAAAGCGCTGTGGCTAGAGAGGACAAAAGTCAAATGCTTGTCAAAATTGATGAACGGTTAGATGTATTGAATTGGGATAGCCTTTTTGGGTTGATAGGTGTGATGTATTGATTTGCTGTTAAGTGGTGTTCATCAAATCAAACTGTAAATGTTAGGCCTTTTGCTAACAACATGTGTCTCACAACATTGTGGATTTAAATTGATTAAGTAATGGTATTAAATAGATTAATCAGAAAATGAAAGAAGTTATTTAAAAATTAAATGAATGACAGTAATTTGGCTATTTTTGTGAGTTCACCAATACTTGCTATACTGCATGTAAAATTAGGGATGGGTCTGTTATATAAAGTGCTGAGAGAAAACGTTGCAGATGTACTGTATGGTTTCCTACTCTCACCACCTGTGAGCAGCCCCTCTGGAAGTTCAGGATTGCAGAGGGAGGTCTCCATTTAAGGTTGAAGGTTATTATAGTGTTGGTCAAAATTGGATCTGATCTGAATGACAACAAACACACGTTTTGAGTTTGCTATTCAAAAGAAGCGATGTCGAATGTGTGAACCATGCCTCAAAGAAAAGAGATCTCAGAAGAACTAAGATTTGGAATAGTTGACTTGCATAAAGCAGGAAAGGATTACAAAAGCATCTCTACAAGCCTTCTAAATGCCTCCAACAGTCCACAGTAAGACGAATTGTCTATGAATGGAGAAAGTTCAGCACTGTTTCTCCTCTCCATATAAAGAACCATACTGCAAACGGAGGCGAATCTAGAGTCTGAAGAGTCACTTGGCATAAATGAAAGAAATCAGGAATGTTTCAAAGTTCTGCTAGCAAAATATTCCAAACTGTAATGTTTCCTACACTCATGACTTGTGGGGTGCCATTCAGAAATTTCAGGATTGCAGGAGGTCTTCAGTTAAGAAGAATTCTACAGTGTCAGCTGAAGACTAATAGGAATCTTTGGAAAATGCTAACATCTCTGTTTTGACAGGTCTAGCATATGTAAAACACTAAAAAACAATGGAGTTGATGGGAGGACACCTTGGAATAAGCTACTGTTTTACACGTTTGTGTCAAATACCCCCTAGATGTTCCACAGCAGTACTGACAAAGAATGCTGTGGACAAATTAATCTACATTTTAGTTATTTCATCCAGTTATTAAATCCAAAGGTTCACTTCATTTTGTCACCCTGCACTGTGAATGTTTTCATGGTGTGTTCAGTAAAAGACAAATATGTAGTCCTAGTTTGTGTATTATTCAATTAAATGTTATGACCAGAAAATTCACATAATTCCAAAGGGAACACATTTTTTTCTTGGCACTGTAGGTGTGACAACCACACAACTTCAAAAGTACATCTAACTCAATGAAGTAACTAGGTTTTAGATGGTATAACAAAAATGGCAAGCATTGCTTTTTGAAAGGCAATAGTGTGGGAATGTCAGGGGTGCTGTAGAGTTATTTGAATTACTGGTGTGCCAGGAAAGTGATGAGTTATGACTGGTCTGAATGGGAGCTGACCTCAGCAATAGTGAGATGACCCGGGCACCAGAGGTGGCATAAAGGATTTAGGGTTTGAATTTCAGAGCCTTCAAAATAAATTTCACTCACCTTCACAATGGTATTGGAGGAGATTCAGTACAAGAGGGAATAACAAGAGGGAATAACGATTACAAATAGATTTTGAGGAATGAAGGACATATGAATTGAGAAAGAGCTATGGTGTTTTCACTTTCAGTTGGCCAGATGTTGAACGAGATCCCCTCATCTTCTCTTCCTGCAGCTGCACTGAAGTTAGAGGCGGCATTTGAAAATAGTGCCACAACTCTCAACCACTCAATGGCAATGGTGCAGCGCATGGAGACCCTGCTGGCACAAGGCAACGGCAGTGACGTTGCCCTCCGTGTGCAGACGGTGAACACGGACGAGGTGAAGGTGATCCAGGCACACACGCTGGTGCTCATGCTGCAGAGCGAGGTGTTTGAGGAGCTACTCCTCAGTCGTAACACTAGCACCGTGGTGTTGAGAGAACCTGCCGACTGTGCTGCCGTCTTTGACAAGTTCATTAGGTAAGGGGTACGGGGGTGGCATAAAGGTGTGCACAATTACAATTGCGTTCTGTGATTGTTGGCCACTGTATTTTGGGGCCAAAAATAATCAGCAAAAATATTGTTTTCTGCAATGTATACCAATTTGTGCCTGTGTCACTATCTAAACCACATGCAAAAACCTTGGGATTTAATTATAAAGATTTTACCATTACAGTATGTATATGTATTTAGACAACGTGTAACACATCAAGCCCAAATGGGAGGTTTGAAAATATTTTTGGTTAATTGCAAAAGTCCCAGACTGCATATTTTATTAGGATAATAAACAAATTCAGTTAGTGATACAGGCACAGTGATTTTTAATTAATGTATTTTTAAGAGTTTTTGTTCAGTATTAATTGCAGACCCATAATCTGATGTATGTACTTGTAGGTACCTCTACTGTGGAGACATCGCTGTGCGTCTTGACCAGGCAATTCCTTTGCATAAGCTGGCCAGTAAGTACCATGTGTGGAACCTCCAGCAGGGCCTTAACCAGTATATGACGGGGCACCTGTCCAGTGACTCCCCAACAGGGCACGTGGTGAGCTGGTACCAGTACGCCATGCAGATCGGTGATGTGAATCTGAGGGACAGCTGCCTTCAGTATCTCTCCTGGAACCTCTCCTCTGTGTTGCAAAGCGGCGAGTGGGGCTCCATCAGTGACGACCTGCTGCTCTCCCTGCTGCAGCGCTCAGACCTCATCCTCCAGAGTGAGCTGGAGCTGTACGAGGCCCTGGAGTCCTGGATTGGCCAGAACCACCCGGCCAGCTTGATAGTGGAGAATGCACTGAAGCAAGTGCGATATGGCATGATCCCGCCGCAGCAGCTTTTTCGCTTGCAGAAGCAGTCGCCGCTCATGCTGAAGTATTATGAGTCCATCCGTGACCTGCTTTACCTGGCTTTCCAGTTCCACTCAGCCTCACCCGTCCAGCTGGCCAAGTACTTTGATGTCAACTGCAGCATCTTCACACCACGTAATTATTTATCCTGGGGCTCACCATGGATCATCAACAACCCTACGCGTGATGATCGCAGCTTTAGCTTTCAGACCCAGCTTGGCCCAAGTGGCAGTGATGCCAGCAAACGGGTGACCTGGAATGCTCTGTTCTCACCACGCTGGCTCCCGCTAACTGTGCGCTCCACCTACACTAACGAGATGCAGGCTACACGCACTGATGGGGGCCGTCCACGCATCATCGTCACTCCTGCCACTTCCAGCCCCGATTTTGCTGGCGTGAGCTTCCAGAAGACAGTGATTGTGATGGCAAGGCAGGGAGGGAAAATGGTTGTCCGCCACGTCTTCAATTTTCACCAGAGCACTGAGGAGGCCGGGGATTTCCTGGTGGATGCCGATCTTCATCGCAGAGCATCTGAGTACCTCATAGACAGCTCCCTCTACTTGCACATTGTGGTGAAGCCCATCTATCATAGCCTCATTGTTGCCAGGAAATAAGTTGTTGTTGCTAGATGTGAAGATGTGATAAGTCAGAATTAGCTATAAACAAAATTGGTATGAGGTGCAGTTATTGTTAGTGCTAGGTTTAAAATTAGATTTCCAGAATACATATTTTTTAAATAGGCTTGCTGCCTTTTCGGTAACCCAAGTCCTCCAATTTCCCCCAACCTGCACAGTCAAACGCACAACACTATTCCAAAAATACACTTATATCACATGTCCTGTTTCTTGGCCTGGTATTGGTCAACTCTGTCCAACATAAGTAAATGGTGGTTTTAGCAGTAGTGGTTTGTCTTCCAACTGTTTTAGCTTCACAAAGAGATGTCTAGTGCCAGCTGTAACCTTCCTGGACCTATTACAGAAGTCAATGCTTAGCATGGACCTGTTTCCAACAAAGTTGTCATTATTTTCCCCCAAATCCTACATATGTTCATGTTCATCTCTGCATAGAAACAGTACAACTAATTGCTTTCTACATGAAATAGTGAAATATTTGTGTTGTTTTTGTCAGCTGAACTTTCACTTTGTTGGTGCTAACCAAACCTTGCAGGGTTAAGCGAAGCTCATGATGCTTTGAAGCTTATGATTAAGATGTTATTTCTTTGCAAATGTATGCCATTATTATGTACTGTATATGACTTGAGTTCCAAGTACACACATATGTTTACACGCACAAATGTTATATAGTTAAATGCAGTGTTTTGAGAACCCCTGAAGCAAAATTACATTTTGATGATTATATGTGAGAGAAATTATTTGTGTGGTAGACAACCTTTGCAAAGGACACACTTAAACTTCAGATATTTATGAAAATGGTAATGCACAATTACTAAATATTTCCTAAGCCTAACAGATTGAAAAAAGTTAATATGACATTTGCAAAGGTTTGAAAATCAAGACAACTGACTCAAAGATGGGGAAGGCTATCAAAAATATATCTAAATGCTACCTGCTTGCAATATTAAATGTCTAAAATATCAATAAGAAAGGCATGTTAATAATAAATGTTTAAGCCAAGACAACATCTGGACCTTGAAGAAGAACCTCTGAATGGTTTGTAGACTAGTCGGGAAAGCAAATCAAAACCCTGATATCACTGAAATAGACTGCAGGAAGGTAAAGCAGTCGTAGTGCACCAGTCCTCTGTACTATTTTGCTTGCACATGCAATGTCTCCATGGAAGTCTTCAAAATGAAACATTGCCTGCGGTCTCAAAAGTCAACATCTGTATGCAACACAAGATCTTACAGTACACGCTGTGGTCTGATGAGGTACACGTACATACCAAACTCTTTGGCCACAATCACGAAAGATACATTTGAAAAAAAGGTAAATCATTAAAAAAATGCTAATCCATTATGCTTTGGGGTTTTGTGGCAGCCAGTGACTCAGGAAATATTGTTCATGTAGAGGAAAGAATGGATTCTACCAAGTATCAACAAATCCTGGAAGTGAATGTCCCACAGTCAGCGAAGAACCTGAAGCTGAATATAATTGGGATTTTACAATTATCCAAAACATACCTCAGAATTGACCATAAACTACTTTAAGGATTTGGAATGGCCTTTTGAGTCCCCAGACTTAAATATTATTGAGCAGATTATTGGGCATATCTTGAACAAGAAGTGCATGCCATAATAACTGCATATAATAAAGGATGATTGGGACCACATTCATAAGCAAGAATTGAAAGACTGTTAGCTAGCTACAAGAAATATTTAGAAGCTGTGATTTCTGCCAAATGGGGTGTTAAGAGTTAATTGATAGGGCGCCCAAACTGGATATAATACGAAGAATAAAAACATGCCACGTATGCCATGTACTGTTTTGTTTTTATCAGTTTAATTCAGCAAATACATTTACACAGTAACTGTGCATTCAAATGTAAGGAAATATGTAAAGCTAAGGATTTTCACTACACATGTCGTTTTAACTTCTTTTCACTTATATATGTCAACAAAGTATGTCATTTTGCCTGAGGTAACCAATATTTTGCATACCACTTTGGCAATGCTCAATGACAAGACAAAAAGTCAGTGTTTCTTTAGAAGACATCGAATTATAAGCTGTTACTATTCTCCTTTTTATTAAGATGGTAGCACTAAACACAGTATTAGTTTGAAGGATTGTCCTGTGAGTTTTGCTGATATGATGAATTATGTACAGGATTACAGGTGACATTGTTAATCTTAGTTATACTGTAAGGTTCAGAATGTTAATTTTATTAGTTCATGGAGCTACAGTATCTCAATGTCAGTTTTCCTAGTTCCATAATAAAAAACAATATTTCACCCAGCCTGTTATGTGTCTGTTTACTTGATTCACCGTGACAGCGTGAAATAACGGACAACTCTATTTTGGACTCCCGACGTACATAAGTGTCCAACGGAAGGCTGTGTTGTCTTGCAGGATTGATGAAATATTTGAAACACTGCCAATTGTGCAGGTTCTCCTACTTACAAAGCATGTAGAGGTCTGGTGTAACATCCGGCCCATGGAGGGCTGGGTATTGACTTTTTCAGTTATCCTTTAGTGTCTCTTGTGTATATGTTTTGTTGCTTTCAGTGTTTACACGGTGGTTTTGTTGTTAGATTTATTCCTCATGTGTCCTCATTGTTTTGCCCTGTGTGTGTTGGTGTTCAGGTTCCTCCCCAATGTGTGGTAGATGCCTCCCTCT